>JABUQX010088063.1:0-2500 GCA_015478945.1 Trachelipus rathkii
ATATTAATATGATTAGAAAGCCTATATAGAGACCTTTTATTGGTTACTCAAAATAATAGACTCTATGAAATTGTTTTTTTAAACTAAAGAAATACCCCAGGGTAAACCACCGATGGAGGAGCGGGTCTCTCGCCTTCCTGGGAACTACGGGGGGTAGGACTAATCCCCCCCTCCGGAGTGTTCTCCGGAACCCCCGCTATTTGGTACTTGGTGGGCGCGGGTCCTCCGCCCTCCCCTACGTTATGGAAAACGTCCCCCTGTGTATCCCCCGTCGCTTAGCCCCTACATATGCCGTTAGATAACCCCACAATACCACTAGTCACTAAATAATAACCCCCTACTATTATAATACTATATATAATATTATATATACATATATATATATATTATATATATATAATATATAGTATATATATATATAGATATATATATATATAATATATATATATTATATATATAGATATATATATTCCCAGCTCCTTCCCTCCCCCAAGAAATAGCAAATTTTTATGTTTAATTTTGTTTTGATTTGTTTTTTTTTGTCTTTTTACATTTCCTTTCATATTACATTCATTCCAAAAAACACGTATTCCTGTTCCCTGAAGCTATTGTATTTTCGAGATTTTTTTTTTTTTTTTTTTTTTTTTTTTTTTTTTTTTTTTTATAACAGTAACCACCATACAATTTGCCAGGATTCCAACAATGTATTTCCTTTCCCTGTAGCTATTGTAGTTTTTGAGATACTACCGATTTGCGCTCCCTTCTAGAGCACCACGACTTATAGATAGTGATGGTTTAAACTATTTGGTTTAAACCATTGTTTAAACCATGTTTTAAACCACATAAAAAAAACCAATGGTTTAAAATAAAAAAAACAGCAAAAATATTTCAAAAATGTATTTATTAATGGTTTCCTTAGCATGTTGATATGGTTTTTTTTTTTTCTTTCCAAATTTTTCATCGGAAGAATAACTGAAGCATAGAAAATTTTCTGCTGATGATATATATTACAGTGCGCTACTAGTTCGGCGACAGGGCAATCGCCCCGGGCAAAACCGCGCCTGTTATAGGCCCGCGCCCTATAAGGGCCCGCCGCCTTATAAGGGCCTCGCGCGCTAACAGATTTAACGCCCCATTTCGCATGGAGCGGCAATATATATATATAACTATATATATATATATTCGTATATATAGTGGGTGCTATTAATATTATATATAGTATATATATATTATAGCTTATATATAGTAATATATTATATATATATATATAGAGTATATATAATTATAGTATATATAATATATATAGTATATTAATTATTATAATACTGTGGTGTTAGAATTCAAATAAAGGATCTCGAAAATTTTGGTTGGAACGTTTTGAAACGTTTTAAATCATTATTCACGCACTTGTCAGTTGCCAGCAGGGTTACCAGATGTGGAAATTTAACCAGATGTGCTAATTCATAAGTTCCAAAAGAAAAAAAAAAATAACTTAGGCCCTCTTTTTGCTAATATTAAAATTTGAGATAGTTTAATATAATATAAAATCATTCATTATAACAGCCTGTAGTACCTAATGGATTATCCTTTAGTATAAATTATTTAATAACTTTTTATTGATTTAACAATATATATATATAAATATACTATATATATATATATATATACTATATAGTATATATATTAATATCATTAATAGTATATACTATATACTTATATTAATTATTATATATAGGTTAGTATATATAGTAGTAACTAATATATTAATATATTTATATTTATATATCAATCAGCGAATTCGGCTAATTTTTAAAACCAATATGTATGGCTAAATACTCCAAAACCATCCTGGCAACCCTCAACCGCTTGCCAGAGTCTATGATTGCACTTTCAGTTTCACATGAATTTGTGTTGCCATTGCAGTTGCATACCTCAGTGATATTTATTTAAAAAGTAATTATTGAAAATGTTCTAATAAAAAGTTGTTTTTGCATAAATGGAAAATGAACGCCGTGTAGAATATATATTATATATATATATTATATATATAATATATATATATATTATAATATATATATAATTAAGTATAGAATATATATATACCTATATATATATATTATATATACTATTATTACATAATATATATTATATATAATATAATATATATATAACTATTATAATTATATATATATATATATAACAATATAATACATTATTCCTCATGTTATGTTGGAGCTAATTTTTACAATTAGGCTCACATAATTTCCTAAAAAATTTGCACGATCTTTTATTTTTTTATTTCGACAAGATTTAGGGGGCAAGTAAAAATAAAAATAGGTCAAAACTAAGCCCCCCTTCCATTTTTTCATTTGACATTCTTTTTAATCAAAGGGCACAAATATAGCATATCTCAACTTTTAGTCCAACATTTTTTTTGAATTCGATCAAAAATTTACGACATACTATGCTAACCATGAAGCTCAATATCATCTACATATAT
>JABUQX010088063.1:7500-37500 GCA_015478945.1 Trachelipus rathkii
AGAAGTCCGCTGTTCCTCTTCCTGACCGGCTTTTTACGCTGCAAATGGTAGTACCATCTCCGTCTATGGTGAGCGTTTGTGCACCTTAGACCTTTCTCTTCGCCGTCAATTCCCCTGGGTATTCGTGGTTGCTGACGTGACCCAACCCATTTTGGGAGCTGATTTCCTGTCTCATTTCGACCTTATGGTCGATCTAAGAAATAGGAGATTGGTTGACGCGTTCTACCGTCTCTAACTCTCAGTACCGAGTTCTTTTGCTCATCAGCGCGATCTCTGCTGCCCCTTCTTCTGCCGACCTTCCCCTTCTTCACCATCCTGCAGAAAAGGATTTTTCCGGCCTGTTGAAAAACCCTGTTCTCTTCCTTCTGTCAATCATTCTATCGCGCCACCATATAGCAGACTCAAACGGCTCTCCCCACCCTCGTGCTCGGCGTCTGCCTCCTGATAAGTTTAAGGCAGCCAAAGCGGAGTTCGAGCACATGCTCGAACTTAGTATCGTCCACCCTTCCAAGAGTTCATGGTCCTCCCCCCTCCACATGGTCCCTAAAGATGCTTCTGATTGGAGGCCTGTGGAAGATTTTAGGGCTCTGAATGCTTGTACGATACCAGACAGCTACCCGGTCCCGCACATCCAGTCCTTCACCTCTAATCTGGCTGGTAAAACTATTTTTAGCAAACTGGATCTTGTAAGGGCCTACCACCATATCCCTGCGCTGACGAAGAATTACTCGAAGACAAGCCCATCATCACCCTTTTGGCCTCTTTGTAAAACACCCGCAGCCTTCGGCCCAGAATGAGCGCAACTTTCAGAGTTCACTGATAACGTCCTAAGAGTCTCCCCTTCGCCTTTTCTTACCCGATGAACCTTCTCATAGCTTCCTCTCTCCTGGCCGAGCATGAAGCAACACCTACGTCCGTCTTTGCCAGGTGATGAATGTGCAATTTGTCTCAGCCCGACAAAGTGTGTTTTCTCGGTGCCTCCTCTCTTACCTTTCTAGGACATACTCTGCTGATGGTATCTGTCCTCTTGCAGAGCGTTGGCAAGGCTATTTCGCACTCCCAAGGCCTGCAATCAAAAGCAGCTCGTCAATACGCTCGCATGCTTAACTGTCTACCATCATTTTCTCCAAATCGGGCCCTGTATTCTTCGACCCCTCAACCTCCTCATCCGCCCCAAGCATCCGAGAGCAGCTCTACAAAAAGAGTACTGTCTGACAAGTACTGCTGCTTTGAAGCTTTCAAGAAAAAGGCACTCGCTTTTTGCCACACTTTAGTCCACCCAGGACTCAGCTCCGACCAGAATTCAGGTAGATGCCTCCGATTTCTCATCTTACGCTAAGCACGCGGATTTTCGTCATCTTATTTTTGAATAAATTATTAGATAAGCCAGTATAAATAAATCTTTAATAAAGAACTTTTTATTCTGTTTTATGCGGTGAGTGCAGTGAGCCAAAAATATTAATACATTATGCCAAGAAAATAAAATAATTACGTAGCTCATACAAAAGTGTCATAAAAGTACGATATCTAGCAACATCATTTTATATTATAAATTTTACCATCTATTTTAGTAGTCTATATGGTAGCAGGCTGGGTTAGACATAAACCCAAGCCTAATTTCTTCTTTATGGGCTTTTCTTAGTAGAAAAATACGCTCAAATTTCCTTATGTAAATACTGTCCAAATGCAAGTAGCCGATGAGTCCTACTTGTTTATGTTATAATAAACCGCTATTTATTATTTATTACTTATCATTATTTATATAGATCATTATCTGTATAGCATATTATTTTTTTTTTTTATTACCCAGGACGTCTGGGGTTTCTGTTACAGCCTACATTTCCTGCTCAAAAAAATATATGCTCAAAATTGCTACCTTGTTTCACAACCTTAAGCAAGAAGTTTCTGTCAAACAACAAAACATACCACATAATAATATATATATATATATATATTATATATATATATATATATATATATAATATATATATTATATATATATATATATATAAATTATATATATATTATATATACTAAATATATATAGTGTTGGTAGTGTATTAAATATATATTATATATATATAATTACTATATATATAATATATTATATATATACGTATAATATAAAATAAATATATATTATAAATATATATATAATATAATATATAACTAATGTATATATATATATATATAACTATATAGGCCAAACTAAGTGAAGTACCCGGCATATATCTCGAAAAACTAAATTAGTGTACGAAGAAAAACTGATAACGATTATATGGAATCAGCGTATGAAAGTTTGTATGAAAATATCATGATTTTTAGATTTTTTTTTGTATCCAAAACTACATAGAAAGAAAGAAAAAATAATAAACAATATGGAATCAGGTATAATTTTTTTTCAAGGGCTCGAGCCGGACGTGGGACAGAGGGACGTTTTTCCATACCCGTAGGGAGGCGGAGGAACCCCGCGACACCAAATACCAAATGTTTAAATGTAATAAAAGAAAGTGCTCTAATGTACAGTGCAGTTGCCAAAAATTCATTTTTATCTGGCTCGGCATTTGTGTTGAAGTTAGTTCTTCAAATGATACATTTTTTTTAAATGACGTAACAAGCAAATCAAAAAAAGATTTTTCTGCTTGTCAAGTAAGACTTAACAAACTGGTATTAATTATTTTTAGAGAGTTGTGAGTTTCGAAAATGGAAATAAAGATAAAAATTGGAGAGGAAAATAAGGCTGTCTAAATGGATGAATCAGTATTTGGAAAGCGAATTATTCCACTCGTATCTCGAAAGATATATGCATGGAAGAAAAATGCAATAAAGAAAATAAGTTTATAAATTTCCTTGAAGAGATAGGAAATCAAAATGAACGAAGAAACTAAGATTGCAAAAGTAAGATGTAAGTAAAAAGTTAATATATATATATATATATATATATATATATATATAAGTATATTATATATATATATATATAATATAGTTATATATTATATATAATATATAAATATATATATATTATATAATATATATATATATATATATATATATATATATATATATATATAATATATATATATAAATATATACTCTATATATATATAAATATATATATATACTTATGATATATATTATATAATTAATTATTACTAAAGGAATACTATAGTGTAAACCGCATAGTCTCTCGGCCTGCCGGTGGACGACGGGGGAACTTCGTTCCCCCTCTGTCCCCTGTCGGCTCCAGCCCCCTAAATTTTTTTTTTATATTTTTTCCCAACTTAAAATTGTTCCCTGATTCCAAAAATGTAATTATTTTTTCCTAACTGTATAAGTTATTTATAAAAAATCATGACTAATGTAAAGTCTCATTATATATATATATAATTATATATATATATAATTATATATATATTATATATATATAAAATATTATATACATATATATATATAATATATATATATAATACTTTATATATACTATATATAAATATATATAGCATTTGGTTGTCATGTCACTCAAAATAATTAAGCTGTTTTCGTTTTAGCATTTGTGCTTACGAAACGTAAGAAATGCTAAAGTTTGAGTTCGTTTTTGTCAAATTTAGCACAAATTTAAGAAAATGCTCACCAAAACGTAAGATTTCCAAATTCTCGTTTTCCCTGCTTGCCAATTAGGAAATGCGTATGACAAAAATGTAAACAAACAAGATGCGGCGTAGTAGGTCGTTTGATTTGATGGATGTTACATGTGCATAAAAATTAAGCTTTAAATCTAATTTCTTCCGTATCGATAAACTCCATCACATAGTTGATCAATTATTGATAATACAAAATGTTCTATTATTTTTTATTTCTAGTTTATTCCAAAACCACGTGCTCCATGACAACAGCTGATCAAAATATTTGCAAACAAACGTTCGTTTATGTACAAAATTCGTGCTAAAATGATTAGCATCTATCGAGCGTAAGCACAAGTGACAAAAACGATAACGCACAGCATATATATTACCAGTCGGTCAGATAGATAGGAATATTGTCGGGCAATTTTCTGATATGCCCTTTTAGAAATTGAAATTAAATTCATTACTATTATGACGTTATCGAGCATAAAGTAATCCAGCAATATTTTAAAAACAAATATTAGCCATTTCCTTAAAAAAAAATTACCACGATAAATATTAAAAATATGTATGACTTAAGAAATAAATTTTGTTAAATGCAAAGCAATTTAAATATGTTTTTGTTTATTGACGGAAATTTTGACGGGAAAGGTACAATGCACACACACACAAAGTGGTCCGAAAATTATAACATTGGATTGAAATACTAATAATATCTCTACTATGGATAACGGCATAAGCCGTCATCTTTGAGTCAAATGAGTTTTCTCCTACAAGAATATTCTAAAGGAAAGGAGAAAAACCACGTTCTTTGAGTCAATTTCAAAGAAGCCAAATGGCTTTTGGCTTGAAAAATAATAATAATAATCTTGTAGCAGAAAAGATAATTATCAAAGATGTATCTTTCGTTCTCATTTCGAATTGTTTGTAAACAAAAAGGGACGTGTGAAGTTTCTTCCTAATATTATCATCATTTGTTTTATTTTTAAGCAGCAGATTTTATTTTTATTTAAAAAAATTAATGAATGTCTATTACATATTTATAACAAAATAGTTTTGCTTTCATACATTTTCGCCGAAAGATAGAAGGCCGCTTACGGCGATCACACCTTCTCGAGGCCTGCATAGTCCTGGCAAACATAAGTGGTAGTGGCAGTCACCTAACTTACACCCATCCTTAGTCGCCTTCTATACACGCAGACATACGATTACGGCAATTTTCTCCCCAACAAATAGGGAATATGGATAGTTATGCTGTAAGAGTCTGTCTAGAAGAGGGTGTGGATATATAAGTATTGTAATTATGATATGTGATAAAGGTTAGTGTCTCTAATAGTTCTGCTGCGAGGTGATGTGAATATTGAACGCAGACAGAAAGGCGAACCCATTAGGCCAATGGAATGTCATACATACCATAAGCAAAAGGGTATATACTATATATATAATATTATATATATAAAAATATATATATATATATATATATATATATATATTAATAAATAATATAATATATATATATATATATATATATATATATATATATATATATATATATTATATATATATATATTATAAAGAGCAAGTTCAAGTAACGAACGAAAAGATTAATGACTCTGAACAGGCAATAGTCACTACCTTTTATTATCTTCAGCAACCAATAAGAAAATGATAATACAGCATAAGAAAAACATGTGAAACATTACAAACGATAATAACCGTGTAGAATAAACACATTTTGAGCCATTGAGATGAGCGTTTAGAAAATTAAAAAAAAATTATCTGTTATCGAAATCGAATCTATACAATTAAAATCTGAAAGAAAAATTTGTAAACTCGTAAGTAGGTATCGGTTAACGATGTTAGGGATAAATTTAACTCCTAACGTTAATTCATAAATGTAAACTCGTTAATAAGTCCTTTACTTCTTTTAGAAATTTAACGAAAGTTAAAAGTTAACGAAAAAAATTAACGAGTTAATTAACGGATTAACCCTTTTGACCACCTATATATAATATATATTATATATATATATATATATATATATATATATATATATATATTATAATATATAGTATATAATATAGAATAATATAATAATATATATATATAATATATATATATATATTATATAATCATATATATATTATATATATATAGAATATATATATATATATAGATAGATACTATATTATATTATATATATATATATAATATAATATATATATATATATATATTATATAATATATATATATATATATATATATATTGTAAGAGTTACTAATAAGGCAGAATAATACCCCCACCAAAAAATAAAAAATAATAATAATTTATTGAACACTCATAAAAGTTCATTCTAATAATATAAATACTGGTTTGAGATTCGTTTACTTCGGAGAACGCGTGATTAAGCTCATCAGCAATTATCTAAATTACATTAGAACATTAAAAATAGAGAAACAGAACAAGCCACATAGGCCCATCGAGACTGTTCCAGTCAAGATAATAGAACCAATCATCAAACATGCTCATGTAAATCCACAAAGTATATATGGGACAATAAAAGCAAGAATCTGTAAACAGCATTCTTGGTGCAACAAAAAGAAAAAAGACTAACTCTTTAACGACATTAGAACCATAATATAATAAATTATAATTATTAGATTATGCTAGAACTTAACCTGTAAGCAGCGCTAGTTGGAGATTTGTAAAACAGTATCTCACGAATTGCAAAGGCTTACCCGTAAACGGTGATAGCAACCGACTAGTAAAATACTAAAGTAGCGTCAGTAGAAGGAACTGTAAACAGTATTCTTCAGTGAAATAAGTTAACCCGTAAACGACGTTAACAACTATCTTGTAAAACATCGATAGTAGAGACCTGTAAAATAGTATCTCCCGATACAAGGCTTACCTAAAAACAGCGATAGCAACTGACCTGTAAAGCTGCGTCAATTCAAGGAACTGCGATAGTATCCTTCTATTCAAAGGAGCTAACCCATAAACGGCGTTAGCGACTGACCTGTAAAACAGTGTCAGATAGTAACCAAAGAATTTAAAACCGCTTCTTTCGAGCAAATATTGAATTGCAAAACAATATCAATATATTAACTATAAACAGCTTCCTTTTTTATGCTTGGGGAGATTTGGTCTCCAAAGTTTCTCTGTCATACCAAAAAACCATGCGTTTTTTATTAGGTTACAGCATGGTTATAGGCTGTGTAAACATAAAAGCAATAATAAAATGGAAAAGGAGCCTCCAACATTACACAGCTCAGCTTATAAGATGTAATATAACAGATTTAAAAGTAAACACACGAAATAAATACACAAGGGTAACTAAATTAATCAAGCATTTACAATTATATAAATGTTCAGAATAAGATAAATGAGCCAAAAATAATAACATATTAATTATTTAAACAATAATAATATATTTTCCAAATGACGAAAACCTAAAACATATAAAAATGACTAAGATGAAGATGAAAATATTTTCTTTAATAACAACAAATTAATACAACTTCTTGATAATTCCAGCGGAAGGATAAAAAGTACAATAATCATTAATATTAATTGGGTAAGCTAATAAAAGTATTAATGAAAAAAGAAGTCAAACATTAATATTAAAAGCATTTTAAAACAATTTGTCATAAGTTTTTTAAGTCTAATAGCAAAATAAAAATAATGGTGGTGATGGAAGCAAAAAAAGCTTTTTAAGAAAATAAAATCCCACTTTAATATGATGTTAATATTATTCAGAGTTTAAATGTTGTAATCGAGTCGCACTCAAGACTTTCCTGCAGCAAACCATTACAAAAGTTACCAACCCTATTACTGAATGAATACTTTCCTATATCAAAGATGGTATGCCTTCTTCTTAATTATCTTACTGTGCCCCTTGGTCTCCCGTCTGTGGCCAACTATGAAGAATTTGTTGGTCTACATATTATCAATAGATGTAAATATTTTGTAGATTTATACCATGTCCCCTCTGAAAAATTGCCTTTCTACAGAAAACATTTTTAACTTCTTCAGCCTCCCCTCACAGCTCTTCCCCTCAAACCCAGAAATATCCTAGTTGCTCTACGTTGCACTCTCTCTAGCATATCTATGTCTTTCCCTAAATTGGGAGTCCAAATTCGTGCACAATACTCTAACAGTTTCCTAACATAACTGTTATACAGTTTACTTATAACTTTCTTGCTGTTATAAACGATATTGAGATTTATTATACTAAGCATCTTATTAGCTTTATTTCTTTCTTCCAAACACTGATTTGGTACTTCATCTAATTACTGGCTTATACACGCCTAAATCTTTTTTCTTGGTCCACAGACTCACCATTCATATCCGTATCGTACTTAAAACTTTTATTTGAGATACCTAGGTGAAGAACCTTACAATTCACAATAGAACTGAAATAATTTTGCCTATTTATCTGCCCACCCAAGAAGTTTATCAAGATCATTTTGAATCTTTATACATCCATCACTATTACCGAGGTAGCCACTTTGGTATCATCTGCAAACTTAGAACTTTTGCATTTATGTCCCTGATCTAAATCATTTAGTATATATGAGGAAACAATAGGGTCCCAACACTGAACCTGGGACACCACTCTTCACACTTTCCATGATGACTTATTGCATTTAGTTGTACACACTTTCTATTCCACAACCACTTCTTAATCCAACCATATACACTCCATTCTCACAATGCAATAATTTCTTCATCAGCCTTATGTGGGAACCTTATCAAAAGCCTTGCTAAAGTCTAAATATATAATATCAACTGGATCTCCTCAGTCAATGCAGTCAGTAACGTATTCCATAAATTCTCAAAAGGTTTGTCTTTCTAAAGACATACTGGGAGTCATACAATATCTTAGTATCTTCCCAATATTTCTCTATATGACAGTTTCAGTAGTAACTTTTCTAAAACTTTTACACCAGAGATGTTAAGCTAACTGCCCTATATAAATTCTCAAATCTTCCTTACTACCTTTCAATTAATACCAGGATTTGGCTGATTCCAGACGTATCTTCCCCACCAAATGTTATAGATTGCTTAAAAATCAAAACAGTGCTTTTGCAATGCTGGTACCATATATACAAACAAGACTTGTAGCTTTACTTGGGTCAATATGGTCCAGTAAAGATTTAATATCTTTTCCCTTAAATTCAAACTCTGTAAATCTATTTATTGCATGAATACCAGAACTATTGGTCTCCAAACTATTATCCAGTATTTCCTCAGTAAACATTGACGCAAAACAATCATTAAATTGTTTACCAACTGCTTATTTTAACTCCTAAATTTTCATCAATTTAATGGACCAATTGTCCTATAATTACTTTTAAATTTATAAATCTAAAAAAAATTATTCAGGTCCTTATTAGAGTTATACTATTCATTACTAAATCAATTTTTGCCTCCCTTTGCTTTCCTTATTAAATAGTTAAGTTCTGTTGATGATTGTTTTCGGACTTGCTGAAGTAACAACACCAACAAGATTGGAAATGGAAACAACTTTGCATCAAGCAACATCTGGGCCAAATAATTTAATATAATACATCATAATAAACAATAACAATATTTATAAATAAATAAATTTATATATAATACATCATAATAAACAATAACAATATTTATAAATAAATAATAATAATTCCAATGTTCACAAAGTATGGAATTAGAATTTATGAGAAAATTACATAGTATCCCCTGAAATCTGACTTTTTTTTTTGAAACAGAAGGTTTGAAGGGTGACTAATTTATTTTCGATATTTAAATTACGTAAGTAATATAATGTGTGTTATTTAAATAAAAAATAGATGTTTCGCTTTTTAGAAATAAATTTTAAGCACAAACTCACCCTTGGCATTTACGATAAAATATATACAAAAACTGTAGCAAAAATCGGAACAAAATAAAACGTGTTTTTGGTAATGGCAGTTGATCGAAAAGAGAACGGAAGTTGAAAAAGTCACGTGACTTTTCGCTCGAGACAAAAAATTGGTTCCAAATAGAAAAGGAAAAAGTACAAAATAAAAATAAAATAAAAATAAAAATAGGAATTAGTTAAGACTAATGACTACAGTTCATTTCTATTTTTCCTATAAGTTTCAAAATCATTCTCTCTATTACTTCCCTTGAATATTTTATTATAAATGTTCTTGTTAACATTTTCTTAGAATTCTCAATACCTTATACGAAACTACTAAGAGCTTGGTTAATTTTTTTTTATGGAATGAACTATCTTTTCACCATAAATATTTTTCAAACTACAATTCAATAAAGATACAAATGTTTGAGTAAGTTGGAAGTTGCATTCCAGTCGGACATTTCAAATTTTAAGAGTCGGATTTAAGATTCGGAATCGAAGTCGGAGCCGGAGTCAGACATTTTCATACGACTCTGCAACCCTGGTTTATAAAAACTGTTATGTACTTCCACATATATCTCTTATATTTTGTTTATTTATTTTAGCAATATTTTAGTGGACCTTGTACTTTGCTACTATTGGGTATAATTGTCCAGAATTCACTAGGCACAAAAAAGGTTCTTCACTTATCAAAAAATGATTCAAGCGTGGGCTCGTGTTCAAAATCAAAATTCATAATCAAAAATGTTAATAAAACTGCGAAGGTAAATTGTAATTTTCAAAATTCTCACTATTTCAAGTCTAATCCTTATTCTCCGGTTACATCTACTAATCAATTTACCTACTAAGTTTATGTAAGTGCTATTAACTACAGCCTACAGTCAGAGGTACTTAGGCCTTATAAGAACTATCAAAGAACATCAATCTTTGAAAAAAAATCCAAAGGTAAAACAATATAGACTCAATTTTCAATTATTTTTTAGTTTTAATAGGTTAAAACTCAGTCGAAATCGAGCATGACAAAGGCTCCTGTTATGGTAGTTCATCAAAGTAAAAAATAACCTTAATGTTCAACTATGGCTACATAACTAGTATATGGACAATTTAGATACTAATGGTGTAAAGATTTAGAATATCATTTTAAGATTGGCACATTTTTCAGAAACTTTTATATATATATAGTATATATTCATATATATATTATATATATTATATAATATATATATATATAATATATATATAGTATTATATATTATATTAGTATATATATATATATAATATATATATATATATTATATATAATATATATTAGTATATATATATATATTATATATAAAAATATATATATATATATATATAATATATATATATATATATATATATATATATATATATATATATATATATTTTAGTATATATATATTTGTATATATATATTTATATATAATATTAATATACTATATAAATTATATATATAATATATATAATTATATATAATATATAATATATATATATATATATATATAATATATATATATAGATATATATATTATATATATATATATATATATATATATATATATATAGTATATAATAATACTGAATCTGAATCATATCAAAGTTTGGTCATATTTAGATTATGACTGATTTTCCTCTGATTCCATATGATCAAAAAAATTATATCATCTCAAAAATCAGAACACCAATATTTTTATAGTTCGTACTGTCAGCCAAAATAATGAGAAATTGTAGAAGCAAAACAAACTAAAACTCATTTTTTGCTATGAAAAACTTATTCATGTCTATATTTAGTTAAGAAGTATCAATTGCAATTTAAATATTTTGCGGTTGTTTTAATTATCATTTAAAAAGTTTGTGACCAAATGTAACGTGAAAGTGTAATTTTCCATCTTCGTAATTCTTTCTAGGCCTGAAGGAAATTTTTTAGCTTTTATAAGTTTAACAGTAAAATATCAAAATTGGTCCAAAAATATGGTTGATAAAGTTGTTAATCAAAAAAGATTTGGTCAATGTTTGAACTAATACTTTGCCAACGTTAGGCTTAATTCACTATTCATATCGACAATTATACCCATTACAAGACTTTTGCCTTTTTTGCAATCACGAAACACCATAGCGCAATATTGTGGCGAACTGAAGGAGTAGGTTACTATTAGATTTCTTGTCAAAGAAACTCCTCATTACTGAAGCAATGCGTAAAGATTGTAAGAACTTATAAATAACTAATAAAAAAATATTTGAAGACCACTAGTGGATACCAAACGTGATCCCTGCAAGCTTGATTTAGTTTAGTAAAGGAAAAAAAAAAAAAAAAAAAAAAAAAAAAAACGCCAGAAAATATTGGAAAAGAAAAATTTTCTGTACTGGACCCTTCACTTTTATAAATATATACTATATATATAATTATATATATTATATATATATATATATATATATATATATTATATATATATATATATATAATATATACTATATATATATATATATATATATATATAAAAATTGAAGTTATTGACAACTTAGTTTGTGTAGCTCTAATACAAATATTGATTTTTTTTTTTTAATATAATCTTTAATAGCCCCTACTTTAGCTGAGGTGAATAAACTTAACGTAACTATTGTATTAAGACATAAACTCATCATTACAAAAATGGTATCAAGAAAATTCTCTGAAGTTTTTTTACTGATGTACGTAATTTAAATGGCAATTTTTAATAAAATATGAAAAAATACCTCCGGAAAAAAAAAATATTAATTCGTATACTATATTTTTATAGGATAACATTATCGATGTTTGTTTTTTGAATTTTCCGATTATTTATATATGGATAAAAATAAAATTTCTTCGATAATTTTTTTTTCGATTATCAACCGATTCAATTGCAACCATAGTAATTTATACTGTGATGAATATACCAACCGTAGTTAATTTAAATAAAAAATTCAATAGACTTGTTAAAAAAATACTTTTTTTCGATAGAAATATACAAAAGAATTAAATAATGCAGTCTAAAAAATTTTTATATATATATATATATATAATATTATATATTATATATTGATATAATAATATATATATATATATATATATATTAATATATATATAATATATAAACAGAGAGACGAGAGAGAGTTAGGGCCTACGCGCAATATAAAGATCGAATTCTACGTAAACGTAAAACTATTTCGATAACGTAAGTAGTCCTATAGTTTAGGATTAAGGCCTCGCATATTAAATATATATATATAATATATATATATATATATATATATATATATATATATAATTATATATATATATAATATTATATATGATATGGTTTATATATGATAGGCATATATGGCATTACTATATATTATGTACCAATTACCCCGTCAAGATAGAAATTTATATGCAAGCATCCGCGTGACGTCATACCACGTCAGAGATTTCCGCGTTACGATATAGTAAATATTGTACTGTGTACGTATACTGTCGAGGTCATGACTATATGTTATCGAATATATTATATATATATTATATTATTATATATATATAATATATATATATATATATAATATATATAGATAATTATATAATATATATCACGGCCCGAATAGGGGCTCGAGCCGACGGGAACAGAAGGGGGACGGTTTTCCATACCCGTGGGAGGGCGTAGGAACCCCCGCGACACCAAATACCAAAGAGCGGGCGGTTCGGGGGACCCTCCCGGAGGGGGGGAAAATAGTCCTACCACGGTTCGTTCCCCGGAAGGCCGAGAGACCACCGACTACTGCCATCGGGGTGGTCTACCCTTGGGTACGCATAGTTTAAAAACATTATTATTTTTTAAAAACTTAAAGGTACCCCAAAGGTAGACCGCCCCGATGGAAGAGTCGCAGTCTCTCGGCCTTCCGGGAACGACAGGGTAGGACTAATTTCCCCCTCCTCCTGGGGGGTCTCCGGAACCCCCGCTCTTTTTGGTATTTGGGGTGTCGCAGGGTTCCTCCGCCCCTCCTCTACGGGGAAGAAAACGTTCCCCCCTTCTGTTCCCGTCGGCTCGAGCCCCCTATTCGGGCGAGAAATATATATATATATATATATATATATATATATTATATATATATATATATATATATATATATATATTATATATATATATATATATATATATATATTCGATAAAATTAGTCATGACGTCACAGGAAATCCTGACGTGTGAGTATGACGTCACGCGGATCTTGCATGTAAACTTTACTTTTCTAACTTAGAATTTTTTTGAACAGAAAATATTTTCAGGTCAGAATGTGTGGGTCAGCTGCTACATTAGTATAATAGTATAATATAATATATTATATATATATAATATATATATATAATATAGATATAATATATATATTATATATATATAATATATATCATATATTATATTATATATATATTATATATTTTATCTAATTATTTTCTCTTTTATTGGTATTAAAAAATTTAGTTTTCCAATATTATTATTTTTTTAATTTAAATATTTTTTAATTTTTTTACGTAACATTCTACCTATGGCTACAATTTGTTTTTAAAAAACGCTTATTTATTTTTAACAATATATCGATAATTAATAATATCGATTATATCGATAGGTTGAAACGCATTTCGACATCATTCTTCATCCTACAGCGAACGAAAAAAAAACCAAAAAGTTACATTTTCTATCTTTTTTTTTTCATATTTTATTAAAAAAAAATTAAAATATACGCTAATCGGTTAAAAAAAACTTCAAAAGAATTTTTTGATACCATTTTGAAATTATAAGTTTATAGTTTTAATGTAGTAGTTACGTAAGTTTATTCACCTCGGCTAAAGTATTACCCCTTCCTACTCCATATTTAATGATATAAAGTTATAAATAGTATTGACATATGTAATGCTCTGGTTTAGGACTGAAATTAGGTTATGATAAAGATTTATTAAGTTTTGGCGTCGGGCGGTGTGACCGGGCCCGCCTCTTTAGGAGGGTGATTCGGTCCACCTCTAAATAAAATAAAAAATAATAAAAAAAAAAAATTTATTCTGTCCCATTTTTGACAATAGGAGTAATTACCAAAGTCTAGTGGCGATCATGCTAATCTCTAGAAAGTTTTTATATTTTTTTAAAAAATTGTTAGAAATTAAAAAAATATTCCTTCAATAGAATCTCACTTTTGAAAAATGTGAGTTTTTAACTTTGTTATAAAGAAAAATTGTGGATCGATTTAATTATTTTTTCAGTGGACTCGAGTATGGTAGCTTTAAACTGGCAAAGTAAATTTTTGATCCAAGCAGTATTAGTGCAAAAAAACGGCCATGTGTCCGATTCACCCGCCCGTAAAAATTGATGGGGGGCTCGGACCCACCATGTTTTCATTTACGTATTATTATTGACTTTTTATGATAATTAATTTAAACTTAAAAAAAAAAGTTACTTATATTAAGTGAAAATTTTTTAAAAAATGAAATTTTATAAAAAACGGAGATTTCAAAAACAGTGGCAAAATTTTTGGGCGGAGAGGGCTGAATCGGACCACCTTATTTATATTCGATATTATTTCATCATTATGGACATTTTTATTACTTATTACGAAATTTAATATGATTAAATATTATTATATTAAGTAAAATTTAAAATATAAAATTGAAATTATACGTAAAAGACGAAATTAAACAGATGGTCGCCGAGTCACCCCTCAATGGTGTCCGCTTCACCCCTCCACTGTCGCGGCCTGACTCGGCGTTATTCAAACTTTAATAAAACTTATTATTATTATCCAATTGAGCATTATTATTTTTTTGTGTGCTGCTATATGGCCATTATTTCGTGATTACAAAAAAAAAAAAAATTCCAAAGACGTGCCATTAGGGGAGAGTCGGGACCAATTATACCTAAAGTGGTTCAGCGTCAACCCCGGCCCGACGCTACTATAGTCTATAGCTATAGACTTTATAACACATATTGACCTATATGAACCCATTCCATTTAGCACTTAAATTCTAATATGCTTCTTAGTAACAGTATATAAACTTTGGTGCCATTATGAGGATAGTATGGGTTTACTACACTATATAAACCAATATCAAATTTAATACTGTTTCTAACATGGCTGACAAATTTAAAAAAAAGGGAGGGCCTGATCTATAGTATATTAGTGTGATTAGACTGATGTGGTGATAGCGTTAGTGCTTAACTGGAAGCTCCGATAATTTAGTGTGTTTGTAAGTTTTTAGTTATTTTGCCTCTAACAATATTTGTTAGAAAGTGCTATAGCGTTTTAATTGTTTTTAACTTCTATAGAATTAATATTTGAAGAATTTGATCATCTTTAAAAGATAAGATATCCGTTTAATTTTTAAACTTTGAACTTTTTGTTATGGTTAGATAGCTATTATGATTAGATAGCTATAGTTAAGTTGTAGTAGGACTTGGTATACGTAGTTTAGATAGTACTAGGGTATAATTTTTCTTAGTCTTTTGTAAAACTTAAGTTTTAGGTGTTTCTATTTTTTTATTTATTTTAAACGAGTGTTTTAACACAGCACCTACGTTATCATTCTAATATCAATTTAAGTAATACAAATAATATTTTATCTGTTATTTGTCATATTTTTTTTTTTTTTTTATTTCGTAAATTTGTGAGGGTGTGTTTTTAAAGTTATCAAATTTTGCAGCCACTGACATATTTATTATAAACACGGTCTTATCGTTTTAACATTTACGTATTTTTTAGTGTGTGAATATTTTAACCTGATTTTTTTTTTGTCTTTGTTTTTTTTGTTTTGGTTTAGTGTGGTGAATCGGGCGTGTGTAATGGCAGTTTTGCACAGGCGGCGGGAGCTTTCTATCTAGCGGTTGACTACATCCGCGGCTTAAACTCATAATTCGCATCACGTGGGAATACCACCTATCTAACTCTTATCCTAACATCTTTACCTCCTGTCTGAGACACAGATGGCTAAGAATTCATCCTCTACTCGTTTAATGTATCCAACTATAACTCATTTCATAATTTCCGTCTAAGGTGGAGTTTGTGCCTTAGTAAACATAAACACCCTGTAACATGTCTCGAGAATCTCGAATCTCCTAACTTCGATTTCTGTGGCTTAAGAATCATTTCTTCCTTCATACTACAATAATCATTGTGCCTTCTGCTACTGTCTCCTAACTGAACAGATTTTCACGCCCTTTTTGAAATCTTACTACGTCTCACGAGACTGTTATATCTTCTCATCCAAAATACTGAGGTCCTCTATTAGGGGATTTCAAATTACACAACACTGAATAGGGTTTGGGGTCCTCTCATACGCGATTGGTGTTGGAGGAGCCGAATCACATTCAGCAATTCTCAACGATCTGGAGCAACTAAGTTAAAGAACCACACACATTCCGGATCGTCCTACCATCTTGAACACACATTGACCTACTGTTTCACACTAGTTTCCTTCTGCTCTTAACAATACACCACTTTCGCTCCCTATCGGTAAAATTTGACCCACAAACTATATCTACTAGTTTTAATACTTTCTCTCCAACAGGCCCATCCTGCCCTACTCGTTTTTCTGGCACTTTGATCGGGCCGATCGGGGCCTTGCGTGCTTCTACCGCAACTATAAATTGGAATGACGCTTGTCTCTGGTAGAGCTTCGACTTCTGCGATAAGGGGGGAAGCTGTACATCGTTGCATGGATTGAGCAGCGTTCATTCCTTCTTGACTTAATCTTTCTCTCCTCACAATCCATGCGTCGCGATCGTGCTAGGTTCTCTGGCCATTCAGCGCTAGAGACAGTGGCAGTATACGGAGTGGAAAATTCTCGTTCCCTCATCACTCTTGGCTTATTTTCATTCTGCGTAGAATCTGCAGGAAGGGATACTCTTCGATGAGCAAAGCGAGTTCATCAAACGAAAGTGCGCTAACCTCTTGGTCTCTGCCTATGACAATCTTTCTGCGCCTCTTGCCAGAAAAAAAATCTCTAAGCAACTTCTGTAAATCTGTCTTTCCTCCTCTATTCGCTCTGATGGTCTTGTTGCTAATTCTCCAACTGAAAAGGCCAAATCTCTTCGGCCTCCTATTTTCCCTCTAACTCAACCCTGGACGATTCTTCCTTCCTCATCCTTCCTCCTTCTCCTCTCAGGGGTCTAATGGCTCTGACCTCGTGATACATATCGATCGGGTGCATGGGCTCCTGAAATCTAGAACGTTAGGAAGGCGGGTGGCCGGATGCATTCCTCCCTGTTTGTGGGAGTGTGCCTTCCGGTGCTATCCCCGCCCTCGTTCAACATATTCTCTGTCTGCAATACTAACACTTTCCCTCAGTGTGGAAGCACGCACTCATGTCCCACCTATTCCGAAAAAAGAAGCCTCTCTGATCCTTAACTATGCAGCCTATAGCTCTTACTTGCATTCCTATCTAAGATCTTTGAAAGAAACCCTTCTCAACCTCTCATTTCCAATATCATCTGGAATCTCATTCATTCTTTCGATCGCCAGTAGGCTTTCGGCGCTCGGCTTACTGGCGATATACTTTCCTATCTTCACTGATTATATGGTTTTCCCGCCTTAGGAAACTTACGGGAGACTTTCGTGTGCGCTTGACATATCCAAAGCATATTTGACCGGGTAGCACGCGTCACTGCTCTCAAGCTCCCCTCCTTTGGGGTTTCCGTCCTTCTCTTTGCTTACTTCATGTTGTTTTTTTTCCAAATCGCTCAATATCGGCTGTTGTTGATGGGCGACTTCTCTTCCTATTTTCTCAATGTGGTCGTTCCTTCAGGGTTCAGTCTTATCGTCCATACTTTATTTCCACTTTTCATTAATATGAATTCTCACCTGCACATCTAACTCTATTTCACTATGCCCGATGATTCGACCCTTCATTCTTCAACTCATTTCACATCTGGCTCCTTCTTTTAATTCTAGAATTGCCTCCCGTCTTAATCATTTCAATTCTATTCTCGCTGATGCTAGATAGAATTTGCCGGTGGGTCGTCTCAACCTTGTGAATTCAATTCTTTAAAAAACTCAACTTCTACAAATTCTCCTCCTCTTAAAGACACCTTCCAACTTTCCATATCTCTTTGACGGTTCTCTCGTCTCTGCCGTGACAATATAACATCCTTGGCCTTAAGCATAAACAAAAAAAAATGTCTTGGAAACCTCAACATTCACAACGTTGCTAGGGCGGCCTCAAAGAAACTGGGCAGTTCTAGTTCTTTAGACTGCAGAGACTTTTCCTCTTCTTCAGCTTGGCCCAGCACTATACAAGGCCTCTCGCCACTTGTATGGAAGTACTGCGTCTCATATCTGGCGGGGCCTGGTTTTCACCCGGCTTTCTGGAATAGGGTCGAGTCAAAGGCCAAAAGGCTATAAACTTCTGGCACTTTCCAGTCTCATTGACCCTCTTATCTTTGCCGGTGCGATGGGCTTGCTTTATCTCATTTTCTATACGGTACCGCAGCGGGGCAGTACTTGTACAGTGCGTCGAGGAGCGTATCACTCGCGGTACCTCCACGCTTTCGTCGCCCTCGGTAGAACTGTGGTGCTGTGTCCGGCACATGCAGTTTTGTGTTGCATGTGGGTAACCCAGGCTAGGTCGGTGCTGTGCTTCCTTCTGTAATCCTGCCACATCTGTTCTGAGTGGAACCTCTTCATCTTATGTAGTTATCCTGCTGAATTAATTCCCCCACTTTAAAGCCGTGCGTCTGTGAATCTGCGTAATAATAGTTGTTGACTTCTTAGAGGCGTGCTAACACCCCCTCCTGAATAGCTCTCCCGTGAGTGCCGCTGGTATAACTGTAAAAAAAAAAAAAAAAAAAAAAAAAAAAATTATTATACCAATCTTTCGAATATTAAATGGCCACAATTTTTTGAAAAAAACAACTTTATTTTATGATATTTTTTTTGTACTTTCTTATAGTTAATATATAAATTATTACCATTTTGAAGGTCTTTATCCCTTTAGTTTTTAATGAAGATTAAAATGAAAGAATTATTAAAATTTGTTAATGTATTTATCAACCAAAATCATGAAAACATGGATAGGGAAAACCTTAAAAAGTCCGATCAGATAAATTAATCTTAAAAAAACCTTTTTTTTTTCCCATACAAATCACTTTTAAGCACATAGAAAAATATTGTAATTAATCATTTTAAAAACATGTAAATAAATTAAAATGAGGAAATTAAAAACAGACAATGCTTTAATATTTTATTTGCCATTCTTTATTTCTTATAAATTTCGCACCTCTTAGGCATGCATTTAACAAGATTTTTCAATTAGGAGGACATTCTGGCCGTTCTTTGATATTGAGATAGTGAAGTTCTTTTTGTTGAAAGTTTGTTTTAGAGAGAATGACCCCAATTTTGAACCAGATTTCTATAGGATCTTAGTCTTTAGATCTGGACTGAGCTGGCCAAGTCCATGTGTGAGATTTTGCTTGGCTTGCACAATTTAAGAACCCTGTTTTCGTCTATGACAGGGGCATTATCATCTTGAATAAGAATCTTTCTCCAGGACCATATCTTTGGCACCAGGAATCATTTTCTTGGTTAAAAACCTGTAGATACTGATCACTGTTCATCATTGTTCCATGACATGTATCTTTCCAACTGTTGATGCTGACATGCATCCCCATACCATAACTGAAATTGATGCCTTATTATTGGAAAATAACCAATTTGTTTTTTTATATATTCTTCCCCTGTACGACATCGAATATACTGATTTCCTGATTACTGTTATACGAAGTGGATCTCATCACTCAAAAAATGACCTAGACCATATGTCTTCGTTCCGGTGATCATTTTCCTTGCCCAAACATTTCTTCTCTTCATTGTTTTTCTGTTATGAGAGTTTTTTTCTTTCTTATACTTCCTCTATAAACCATTTTCTAAGAGTCTTCTTCGTACTGTGCTTGTAGAATTTACTCTACAACCACTTTCATTAATTCTTAATAAGGTAAGGGCTTGGTTAGATGTCTATTTGAAAGAGCTTTCCTGGTCAAAAGTCGATCTTGCGACGTTTTGTTGAACTTTCTTGGTCTTGCCTAAACATAACATCATAAAGTAATTTTACTTGGTAAGTTAGGTCTTCGGTAAAGATCCAATTTATAGTACTTTTACTATTTACTTATTAGAACAACCCAAATTGCCACCTACGTTGAAAGATCTTGGTTAACAGCGATGCCTAAGAGGTCGGGAAAAGTTATAAGAAATAAAGGTGCCCAATAAAATTATTAAAGCATTGTCTGTTTTTAATTTCCTAATTTATTTATTTACATGTTTAAAATATTAATTGATAATAACTTCTGTGGTGATCTTAAAAGATATGTACTGGGAAAAAAAAAGTTTTCAAAGTATATATCTGCATGATCTTTTTGTTAGGTTTTCCTACCCGATGTCAATTCTGGCTTGAATAAAATATTAACAAATTTTAATAATTTTTTGATTTTAAACGTTCATGAAAAGCTAAGAAAAGACTTAAGAGAAGAGAAGCATTTTGTCTGGAAGTTTGATGAAATAAGCTTTTTTAACTTCACTAATTTTTTTTGAATGATTTGCCTCTGGATGTGATAAGTGTTCAGTTTAAAACCTATTAAAAAGGTTACATACGGTTTTTGCAATTATTTAGGTACACTTTTTTCCTTTAATTTGGATTCTTATTTGATTGTAGTTTTGTATATAGACCTATTATATTGTTTGATCTTAAGTTGTATAGGAATGATAATAGGAACATTGAAAATGATTGTGGAAGAGATTTTTTGATATGACAGTAACAGCCCAAAATTTTATTTTATTTCATACTTGACGAATTATTGATTACATTAAATGTTGGTTATATATTATAAAAAGATAAATGTAATATATGTCTTATTTGAATTGTGGGTTGGGTTGACAGTGAGTGGAGTTATAAACTCATGTGTAGTATCCCCTTTTTAAATTTTTCAGTACAATTTGTTATGAGGATTAAGGATAGGATTGAGGATGATTAGGATGAAACTTGATAGCCTATGGCTTGACATTCAGTCTTGATAGTCCTACACGGTTTTATATTGTCTTTGTTTTTGCGTTTCATATAGTTCAATGACACTTGCTATACCATACACTTAGTTATGGGAAAAAAAACCATTGCTTTTTCAAATCATTCATTTGTATCATGTGTTTTCGTATTGTTGTCTTTCCGTTTTTTCATTAATGTATTTTAAAAAATATAAAGAGGCTAATATATGAACATTAATTTGAGTTTTTAATTTTTCCAAATTATCATTTCCTGGAAATTAAACAAATATTCCATTTGATTTATAAAATAGCAGAACTACCTTTTCTTATATTTTACAATTGTTTTCGTTACAAGTTTATAGTAGGTTGATAGCCTTCAGACTGCATGTTTGTAGGCGTTCTTCTGTAACTAATTTACTACGGTATGTATTCTTACATGTGTCATCATAAATGATATTTATTAACTGTACTTTTAAACATTATGTATATTATATTTAGAATGAGTCGGAATGACAAAACTCAAAAGTGACTTAAGGGATGCAAAGAAATAATAAAAATATTGAAACTTAAACTTATACCCAATATGAATACCAGTTAGAAGTGAATGGATAAAATTAAATTATTTGGCTTTGGAATATCAACTTTTGATTCACTAATTACTAGTCCCCCTTCCCCAGACCCCAGTCACTACTGAGACTGACTACTGTGCCTGTGGATACGTCAAGCTCATTAATCACTGGGCTCATCAGTCGTGATCAGCCACATTTAAATTTTGATATGACTGATAAGTCTGATATCTCAGAGTTGTATGAAGTAGTATCGTGTGAGAATGACAGTGTGAAGGAGGAGGGGCAAGTAACAGACTCGTAGCTTAGCTGCCTTAGCGATAATCATCTCTCTCAGTTGGCAAATTTTTAGAATGTCCTAGTTCTAGATTATGAGGCAATAATACTAGTATTTGCAATGTTCTACCAACGAAGTTATATTTCATGAGAGGAGGCCTTTGCTACCTTTTATTTCTTTAAAAAGTCAGACACGACTTTTTGCATGTGGCATTTCTAAATTCTGATTAAATAATTATGATAAAAATGTTGCTGAAAGCTGAAACAGAGTAAGAAAAACATTAATGAAGCCATAATCAAAATTTTTATGAATACAAAATTCTAGTAATATAAAATAAAAATATGGAAACCCATAAAAATTTTGAACACAAACTCAAAGGCTTCCACCTTGTTGGAAATTGGAACCAAAAAATGTCCAAAATGTAGATGCATATTTGCTAAAACTATTAAAAAATTGGCAAACGAGGAAATCAAACTTAATTAAAAAAAATGAAAAAACAAATTTTTACTTGTTTTTTCAGGCTGTTTTTTTTTTCGGAAAAAAATGAGCTTGTTTTTTCCTTTCCCAACCCTACATACACTATAATGGTACTGTACTATTTTAATAAATTAAAATATAGTATTTAGGTCTCTTAGAAAAGTGCTCCCCATGGTTTAATAGCTAATTAAAACAAAAAGAAAGGTAAATGGTAACTCAAGAGGGAGTTGAAAGATCAGATTTTGATTCAAGTTGGAAGTTTGTCAAACTGATTCTGAAGAAGGATGCTACTATTATGATTCTATCTATTGCCCTATGGGTATAGATTTTAACCTGTACTATCTAAAATCTTGGACAGTATCCCTAATTCTTGTTTTCTGGATAATTTGAAATCTTCAATATTCTTCATTTGGAGTCTTATGCCCAATTCTCTCACCATTCTGTATTGACACTCATAGATGGTGACCTCTTCCTCCTTCCCTTTAAATTATAGTGTTCTTCAGAGTTCTATTTTATCTCATACTATGTTTGTATTACTAGAGGAGAGTAGAGTTGTTGGCATATGAGTAGATAGGACTAGAAACTGAGCACTGTAGGTCATTAATGAGAATAGAAATAGAGTGGAAGATTGAATATAAATGGAATATCATTAATTACAGAAGAAAGAGAATTTTCCACAAGTACTACCAATATTAAACAATCTGTTAAAGACTAGTAAAATGATGCAGAGGAGAAAGGTTAGACTTTATCGACACATTTTACATCCTGCCAAAGACCCTAGATTTGTCAGCTGCCTTTACATATGACATCTCATAATTGCTAAGTGCAAGAAACCACAAATCAGTAAGATAGGAAAGGATATATATCCGTTATTGACATGGAATGATTAAATCCAAACTCCTGATCAGAATGAAGGATTGGAATTTTGGAGATCAAGGATTTATTGATTAACGATTTATTCAAAAAACTAGAAAATACAAATGATATGAGAGATTAGAATATCTACCTTACTTCTGAATTAGGTGAAATGTGAATGAATTTGTGCATGCTTTCAATGCTAGGAAAAGTGTTAGTGTTTAGTTTAGCCATAAAGTTGTTACATGAGAGTCTGTGCCAGCACAGAATGTAAGTAGGTTCTCTGAGTAATAATCCCACATCGTCGAATATTACTTCACTTCCTCGGTAAGATCATCATCCACTCATGTGATATTTATTATTGAAGTTCTCTTAATAGAGGTTCCCAGTTTTTGGAGTGAAGATATACCAGTAACAGTTTCATAGAAGGTAGTTACTCAAAAAAAAAAAAGGGAAATTTTTTATTTAAGGTAAAGTAACAAGCACAGAATCTTATAAATTTTAATCAGTGAATGTTAAACTTCAAGTTCAAGTTTTTTGAGACTTAGTACTAGAGTTTTTAGTGTTATTAGGCCTACATGTACTATACATTTTCAGTGTATTAAAGCTTTATTGTTGCACCTTTACTTCTTATTCGAATACCAGTATATTAACCCACTAATTATGGTTAAGTATTTAATCTATTATTTTTTAGAAACACTCTTACAGATAATAAATAATATTGGGTCAGTAACAGTAAAATTTCATTGCTGTTGTAAAATAATTATGAAATTTTTTATTTCAGCTGTTTAAAATATCTAAGAAAATAATTCATTATTTTGTTCTGTTCAACATGACAAACTAGCAAGTGTTAAATGGTATGGTGTTATTGGTGCAGGCAGGGCTCAGCCACAATGGGCGTCAATGCTTCCTGCCAAGCTGATGCAGCAATGACTCCCAATGTGTTATTCAATGTGTAAGTATATATATACGGTATATATATATATATTATATATATATTATATTATATATATATTATATTAATATATTATATATATATATATAGTATATATATATATTATATAGATGAAATCTCTATGTATATTATAATATATATATTATATATAATATATATTATATATATATATGTAATGGGATTATTAATTGTCATCATCGTTGTCATCAGCAAAATCAGCATATTTTTTCTCAATTGTCATCATCAATTTTTTGCTGATTACTTTGCTGATTAAGTGAACAAATATTAAGAATTTTGGATAATATTAAAATTCAATAATAATAATAATAATAATAATAATAATAATAATAATAATAATAATAATAATAATAATAATAATAATTCCGTTACAAAACGGTTAGTTGCACATGAAAATAAGAAAATGAGAATTTTATTTTAAGTTTGTCATGAGTTACCATGTTGTAATAAATGAACTTTCTCTGAGCGTTTAAATTTGTGCTATATAAAATAGTAAAATATGATTGAGTGTGCATTCTTAATTAGGGCCTATACAGTAGTCCATTTTATTAAAGTTTTATTAAAATTAAAAAAAAATTAACATTGATAAAAAGCAATCATACCTAGTACCATTCTGTGTTATATGCTTAATAAAGGAGAAATTTTTGCCATTAGGCCTTATGGCTAGTGGTCTTATTTCAGTTTTTAAAGAGAAAGTGACAGTCTGAGAGGTGTTGAAAAAAATTAATTTTTAAGTGAAACATTTTGTTCAGTTGCCAAAAATACACTGAGAATCTAAAATTTGTATTTATATGGCATAATAACCTCTTCTTTATTATTATTATTTACCATCGTGATAAATATTATGATTAAGGTTATATTATTATTGGGAAATATATTTACAAAAGCAAAGCAAAGAATGCTTCTAGTTAAGGAGATTACTCCAGACCCTCTCAAACCGCTACCCTTCAACAAAGTCCCCTGGATCCAGTTTGCTCTGTATTCAAGCAACACTGAGACCCGCCTATCTTTCCTCATGTACCTATAACACCCCAAATCAAATAACTCCTTAAATTACGTTTATTCGTTAATGGGAATCTTAAAGGGCTATCAAAAGGATACCCATCCATTTGCCTTTACATTTCCTGTTTGAACAGGAAAATATATATCATAAATAAACAAATCACAAAAGGAATTCAACATGCTTGACCATATAAACAGAACCATAGAATACTCTCATTCTCTTCAAGCTTCAAAACAGGTACCATACTGAACATGCAGAGTCAACCCCACTTACCACCTAAGAGAAAACAAAAAAACAATTATTTTTATATCTTTCTCTCTCCCCTCTTTTTTCCCTTCCACATATTCTGTTATCTCTTTTACATCCACTCAGTTCTTGGTAAACACTCAGCTAACTGATGCCTTGTATCCACCCATTCAACTCTCAAAATCTTACCTTCCAACATCATCCACTTAATCCATGCTATCTTGATCCTCAAACATTCACTCAATTGTGTAAGCAGAATTAAAAGCATTCTTATAAAATCTTGCTATCTGTATTAAACAACCACCTCCAACCTTTCACTCCCATAAAGTTGATACCAACATTCCTCCACCTTTATACCAGCCTTTATTCCTTCAGTAAATGCAATCGCTTCTCCTTCAATTGTCGATCTTGCAATTCTCTTCATACATTTAGATTTCCAAGAAATTGGACATCTATTCCCATTCATATCCTTTCAAAGCCACAATATATCCTACTTGAGGACTCACACAACCCTCCATACCATACTATGCATCCGTATACACCTCCACTTGAATCTCACCTTCTAACTTACTCAACCATATCCCAAAATCAACTTTTTTACTACTTTAAGTTTTTATAATGTTTGAGTTTTCTTATCTCTTCCACCTTACCCCCTTTAAAATACCTACTTCTGTCACTTGCATTATAACACAAATCCGACCTTGTCTGTCCACACAACCAATTCATTTGTCCAACCAAGGATCTATACATGGTTAATTCTTTCTTTTCCATTTCCTTGTCCCCCAAAAAATCCTTATCAGGAACATTTATACTCCATATATTTATCTTGTTCCAACCATATCCCATCCTTCTGTTCATGAATGTTCACACCTATATATTTAAATCCCATTGTATCTTCTGTTCCTATTTCAATCTTCTCTTTCATTCCACGAATTACGGTATTTAAGAACCTCTTAGAGCTCCCAAAACAAAAATCATAAACATGCGTTCACATAATCCCATCTAAACGATTGCCATTCTTCCACATAAAGAGAGCAGGTTCAAGCATACTTTTCTTTTCCCCCCAACTCGGTTATAACAGCCACTACCTATTCATACCAAGCTATTGCAGCATCCTTCAACCCATACACTGTCTTTTGTAATTCCCAGATGTGTCCTTCCTCTTTTGCTTCTTTAGGAGGAGTAACATATACCTGCCTTTTAATTCTATCACCCTGCAAATAAACTGACTTCACATCCAGAGAGTTGTATTCCCAATCATTTTTCTTAATCACACTTAAATACAATCTTAACACATCACCCAAACATGTTGGGACTTCAGTTATTAACTTAACTTTTTTCCTCAAAACCTCTTGCCACCAAACAAGCCTTGCTCATTTCCTTTCCTTCTTTCATTTTCTCAGTTTTCACCCATATAAGAGATATGCTTTTTTGACCTCCAGCCTTCACCTTCTTAAACATCATTTGCCTCCCAGTTATCAGTTTCCTTGATTTTTGCTTCTAATACTCTTTCATCATCCCAATTCCTTACTAACCAAACCTCATCACCATCACTTATACACTCAATCTCCTTGTAATCACGAAAATCTATCCAACTATTTTCACCACCATTTATATTCTGTATATTATATGAATCACTCCATTTCTTACTTTTACCCTTACCCACCCTACTTAACACTTTAACCTCAATACTTTCATTGCCATCCTTATTTACACACCTATTCCTTTTACCTATATTCACCTTGTCAAGCTGTACTTCATCCAAAACCTGTTCTTCTTCTTCCTCTAGTTCTTATACAATCTCAACTTCAATAAATTCACACTCTGGTTTCAATTCTTCCTTACTTTCGTTATCGCTTTCACATTGTCATCCCAATGTCCCCATCATTCCCTTTTTCTCCGTCATTGCTATCAGTTGGAACACCAGCTAACCTTGTGATGTGTACTCTCGCAGCCTCCCTAAGTGTTACTCCATGTTTAACACTTAACTGTTTTCCCATCCCTCCCCCTATCACTTTCACTGGGCCCCTCCATTCATCTCCCTCTTGTAATACACATTCTCACGCCAGGTTCCACCAAATCAACTTTGTTCCCTTATCTGGCCCTTCATAGCTCTCTTTATCCTATCATCCCCCTCCTGCTGAATGTGTATTAACTTACTAGATTTAATTCCCTTAGATGTTTGAGACCCTGATTCCCCAAAACACCCATACTCACTTCATCCTCACTTGTATAATTAGGCAATTTTAGCATTTTTCCAAAAACCAGCTTAGGTGTATAACCTTTTCTATTCAACAAACTGATTTTCACCACTACCAACAATATTAGACAAACATCTCTACTAGTCCTCTCATCTTTCATTTTTCTTATTTGATCTTTTAATAAACCCACTATTTTTTCACATTGACCATTATTCCAAGGACTTTCAGCCGCTGTTACTCATTGAGTCATACTGGACCTTTCACATAAACTTTTCATTTCTTCATTTTGGAATTCCAAACCGTTATCACTCAAAAACATCTCTGGTGCACCAAATTTACTGATGCATTTTTCCAACACCTTTTCCACTATTTCCTTTGGTTCTTTACTCCTAACCCACACTGCTTAACAATATTTTATACACAAATCAATCATTACCAAAAACTTCTGACCCTCAATCTCACCTAAATCCATCGCCACAGTTTCATTAAAACTCCTTGCAAGAGGAAACCCGACCATAGGTCTACTCCGAGTCTTTTGGTACCTCACACACACACACTTTACAGTCATCACTTCTCAACACACCTTTTTATATATTTCCCTTCTTCACCATCCATCTCATTCCCATATGCATCTCTAATTAAGTTCCACAACCTGCCTTTACTCAGATGACCAAATTGTTTATGTAATTTAGGTACGATTTAACTTTTCTTTTTCATCACTTAAATCCTCTCATGTTCCTTACCCACCAAGCATTTTTCATTCTTGAACCCTTAAATAGACCTATTTTTAAATGACTTTTTTCATCCATTGTACATTTAACCACCAGATTATTCAATACAATAATTGTCATCTCATTCCTTCTCAAATTCAGACTTGCATCAAGATTTCTCAGATTCATACCCTAACAACCACGGAACATCACCCTGTACAACCTCAGTTCTTAAGGAAAAACATCTACCCTTAATACAACACAGTATATTCATTCTTTTCACTCCTTTATAGGTAGTCTCGTCAAAAACAATATTTATTTATACTTTCCATTGACTCCATAACTTTTACTCTCTTCTTCGGTCATATCTCCTACCACTCTTCATAGTCACTTTTCACCAATTACATTCTGTGAACATCCAGTATCTATTATTTGCACATATCTCACCAAATTTGTTACTTCCGTTCTCTTCCCTCTCTTTTTTCTCCTTAAGATATACATTGTTACTTTCTTTCACAGCACCATTCGCTCCTCTAACATGTCCTTTCCCATACATTTCTATTTCCTCATACATCATCTATCTACTTCTCACACCAGCACTTCCTTTCTCATTCATCCTTTTATTCTGAAACCCTTCAGGACAATTAAAGCTGAAATGATACAAGGACCCACAGACGACACACTTCTTCACTCTCCCATATCTGGCCTTCTTATTCATTCACTGTCCCTCACCATATTCTTTTGCTACTGTTTGCTCTCATCTCTCCTTGCTTACCCATGCACTTCTTTTGTCCATGCCTGTTCTTCTCAGACCTTCACATATATTCAATAAATCATCTTTAAACACCTTGAACTCCCATGCATCTTTTCCACAATATTATCAACATTTGCTCCCTTTAGTAAATGAACACACTTCATGTCATCTAAATCAGCTTTTCCAACGATTTTACACTTGTTCTCTACCACCTCATACCTGTTCACATATTCTCTCATGGTCTCGCCCACTCTTCTCTTGATTTAAAAAAAAATTCAAGTATTCTATCATAACAATCTCTCTGTTGTTCCTTCCCATACTTCTTATCTCACTCATCTAAAATCTTTTTCACACTTTCTTCTTTATTCAATCCCTCCCACTTTATATCACACACACCTTCAAAAGC
>JABUQX010088063.1:47500-53107 GCA_015478945.1 Trachelipus rathkii
TAGATTCAGGAGATTATGCTGATTGTATTTTAGTATTCTCCTCTAGTGGAGATTGTTCTGGTAATCAAGGCGGGGAAATTGGTGGGGGAAGTGTAAGCGGGGAAAGTAGTTGCCCTTCAGATTACGGGTTCCATAATAGATTAGAAGTTTTTTGTCATAAATCCATCCTTAGTGCTCGCTCACCTTTTTTTCGAAGTTTGATACAACGGAGGCAAAGATACAGTGAAGAAATGTATGAAAGAGGAATACCTCAACCAACTAGAATTGTGCTTGATGAAGGAGTTATCCCTAAAAGATATGCTCGCGTTCTACTTCAGGCTATTTACTTAGATACTCTCAATCTTTCTTCTATTATCCGGGATTCGGCCAGCACAAATAGTTTAAGTGAAGCCCAAAGTATGGTACAAACAGGTAGAGCCCATTTAACTGTTGTGGAAGAGGCTATGGAAATTTATCAAATTGGTCGTTTTCTGGAATTAGATATCCTTACTCAGAGTTGTGAAGATTTAATTGTTGAGTCATTTAGTACAGATAATCTTGTATCTGTGTTGAAATGGAGTGGTCAGTCACATGGCTCAGCTTGGGTGCAGCGTCAGGCGTTACATTTTCTTAGGGAAGAGTTTTCTCAGATTGCCCAGTCCGGTGTATTGTTAGAATTAGACAAAGCTACATTGACAGATGTTCTTTCCTCTGATTTCTTGCAAGCTGCCGAATTAGAGGTGTTGCAAGCAGTTTTGCGGTGGGGTGAACATCAGTTGCTCAAAAGAATGGAAGATCGTGAGCCTAATCTTGTTTCCCAAACTGCACATTCAGTGACACGAAAAGGCTTACGTAAAAGAGATTTGAATGACGTTGAATTAAGAGACATTCTTTCAGAACTACTTCCACTCGTAAGGATGGACCATGTACTTCCTCCTAATCATGATATTTTAACTCAAGCTATTAAACGACGGCTTGTTTCGACACCACCCAGTCACATGATTGGGGATGACAATACCAATTACAGAGTAAATGCATGGATTCGGGGTAAAAACAATGGCTTATTTGTGAAACCTCGTCTTTTTACTCCATATGCAGAAGAAATAAAATGTGTAGTTGATGAACATGGCGCAGGTGGAGGAGTAGATTTAGTGAGATTGCAATGTTACGTTTCTCACATTCCTGATACGCTTTATATGGTTGACAACACACCACGGAAGCATTCATTTTGTGCAACAGCTCCAGTTGACGTTGTCGCCGCTGCTGTACCAGTACCTGACGCAGATACTGTTACTGGTATGGTTCGTCGTGAAAGGGAACTTGTTTCAACTACTGTTTATCAGCGTGCTGCAGCACTGCTGTTTGCAGATCGACGACAACTTCGTAGGCAAGTTCGTTTACGTGTGGTAAGGGAGTTTAATCTTCCTGATGCTGTTGCTGATGTTCTTGAAGGAGCATCTTATACTGCCGAAGAAGAGGAGGAAGATCGGGATTCTCGACACCAACAGCAACAGCAACAACAACAGCAGCAACGTCTCTGTCATGTCCGAGACGAAGGGCGGTCAAAACTTCAACCTCCGGAGTTTTTGATGGAGTCTATGGGTGGCGCTATTCCTCCTCATAGGCACTTTAGTCATTTCAGAACTCAAGAGGAAAGCCAGGTTGGTGTGGATGGACACCTCAGTGATATAGTACCTGATGTGGCATTGGCGTCCTCATCTCTTTCTGCTTTGCACCTAGGAAGTGCTTCAAGGGCTAGTTCAACCAGTCTGAGTCATTCATTATCTAGAAAGAATTCAGGCTCTCGGCCTCCTTCATATAGTAGCGCCAGTTTAGAGTGTTTAGAAGGAGTTGGGAAGAAGCCACCTCAGCTTGGCCTTGACCTAGGTGATGGATCACACCAAGTAGCCCACCCATCACAACCACAACCCTTGACTCATTTACATTCCCCAACGCATACTAATCTTCAAATTAGAGTGCTAAATAGTGGTGTTCTGTCTCTTCATCGAAGACAATATTCATCACGTCCTTCACATCAAAGAGTGACGGTAACACCCCCTCAAACAGCCCCACCTTCCCCTCCAATCACAGTACCTCCTTTGGGTGGTCACATGATGTACGAAGATGGAGGGGGAAGTGGGCGGCCTCAAACTGTGCCTCACACTCCTCCTCTGAGACACTATGCCACAATGGGCTCACGTCACTATAATGTTTCGTCCGTGTCCTCAGCTACAACCACCCCACAGATGTTTCTTTGACAGCAACCACTGGCATTTCATTCCCTCCAACGCCCTGAAAAGATTAGACGTTCTTTAAGCAGTAGAGGGACTAGTAGCTGCGGTATTAATAGTAACAGCAATAGTAGTAGTCAGGTACAGCAACACTACCACCATCATCATCATCACCACCACCATCATCACCATCACCTTTCTGCCGAACGACTTTCTCCGCTGAGCTTTTTTAGACATTGCTCGCAAAACTTTTACAACCCTGACTATGTAAATTAATGCAGTTTTTATTTTTTGTTGTATGTTTATAAGTTGGTGGCGAATGAGTTTTATGCTGACACTGCCACAAGAATGTAAAAATTTGCATACTGTTTCTTAAAATACTGCATATCTTGAGAAACATAGTATTTGACCATTGGCTTTTAGTAGTTAGAAAAGTATAGCAGCACCAGTGGTGGTCTTCCATCGTTCGATAATCTTTAACAAAATTTTTTTTTTCAATAACATCTTGGAGGTGAGCATTTTTTTAAACATACGTAATAATATAGTTAGTTAGTATGTATTTTTTTATAACATATATAATAATACTGTATATTGAATTTATAAATATAATATATATATATATATATATATATATATATATATATATATATATATATATATATATTATATATAATATATATATATTATATATTATATATTATATATTATAATATATATATATTATATATATATATTATATCTGACTTTTGGTTTGTTTTTTTTTTGTTACTATTATATATATATAATATATATATATATATATATATATAATTTATATATATATATATATATATATATATATTATATTATATATATTTTATATCTTATATTATATATATATATATATATATATATTATATATATATATATATATATATATATATATATATATATATATAATTCAACATATACAGTATTATTACGTATGTTTAAAAAAATACAATACTTAACATATACAGTATTATTACGTATGTTTAAAAAAATGCTCACCTCCAAGATGTTATTTGAAAAAAAAATTTTTGTTAAAGATATTCGAACGATGGAAGACCCCACTGGTGCTGCTATACTTTTCTAACTACTAAAAGCCAATGGTCAAATACTATGTTTCTCAAGATATGCAGTATTTTAAGAAACAGTATGCAAATTTTTACATTCTTGTGGCAGTGTCAGCATAAAACTCATTCGCCACCAACTTATAAACATACAACAAAAAATAAAAACTGCATTAATTTACATAGTCAGGGTTGTAAAAGTTTTGCGAGCAATGTCTAAAAAAGCTCAGCGGAGAAAGTCGTTCGGCAGAAAGGTGATGGTGATGATGGTGGTGATGATGATGATGATGGTGGTAGTGTTGCTGTACCTGACTACTACTATTGCTGTTACTATTAATACCGCAGCTACTAGTCCCTCTACTGCTTAAAGAACGTCTAATCTTTTCAGGGCGTTGGAGGGAATGAAATGCCAGTGGTTGCTGTCAAAGAAACATCTGTGGGGTGGTTGTAGCTGAGGACACGGACGAAACATTATAGTGACGTGAGCCCATTGTGGCATAGTGTCTCAGAGGAGGAGTGTGAGGCACAGTTTGAGGCCGCCCACTTCCCCCTCCATCTTCGTACATCATGTGACCACCCAAAGGAGGTACTGTGATTGGAGGGGAAGGTGGGGCTGTTTGAGGGGGTGTTACCGTCACTCTTTGATGTGAAGGACGTGATGAATATTGTCTTCGATGAAGAGACAGAACACCACTATTTAGCACTCTAATTTGAAGATTAGTATGCGTTGGGGAATGTAAATGAGTCAAGGGTTGTGATGGGTGGGCTACTTGGTGTGATCCATCACCTAGGTCAAGGCCAAGCTGAGGTGGCTTCTTTCCAACTCCTTCTAAACACTCCAAACTGGCGCTACTATATGAAGGAGGCCGAGAGCCTGAATTCTTTCTAGATAATGAATGACTCAGACTGGTTGAACTAGCCCTTGAAGCACTTCCTAGGTGCAAAGCAGAAAGAGATGAGGACGCCAATGCCACATCAGGTACTATATCACTGAGGTGTCCATCCACACCAACCTGGCTTTCCTCTTGAGTTCTGAAATGACTAAAGTGCCTATGAGGAGGTATAGCGCCACCCATAGACTCCATCAGAAACTCCGGAGGTTGAAGCTTTGACCGCCCTTCGTCTCGGACATGACAGAGACGTTGCTGCTGTTGTTGTTGCTGTTGCTGTTGGTGTCGAGAATCCCGATCTTCCTCCTCTTCTTCGGCAGTATAAGATGCTCCTTCAAGAACATCAGCAACAGCATCAGGAAGATTAAACTCTCTTACCACACGTAAACGAACTTGCCTACGAAGTTGTCGTCGATCTGCAAACAGCAGTGCTGCAGCACGCTGATAAACAGTAGTTGAAACAAGTTCCCTTTCACGACGAACCATACCAGTAACAGTATCTGCGTCGGGTACTGGTACAGCAGCGGCGACAACGTCAACTGGAGCTGTTGCACAAAATGAATGCTTCCGTGGTGTGTTGTCAACCATATAAAGCGTATCAGGAATGTGAGAAACGTAACATTGCAATCTCACTAAATCTACTCCTCCACCTGCGCCATGTTCATCAACTACACATTTTATTTCTTCTGCATATGGAGTAAAAAGACGAGGTTTCACAAATAAGCCATTGTTTTTACCCCGAATCCATGCATTTACTCTATAATTGGTATTGTCATCCCCAATCATGTGACTGGGTGGTGTCGAAACAAGCCGTCGTTTAATAGCTTGAGTTAAAATATCATGATTAGGAGGAAGTACATGATCCATCCTTACGAGTGGAAGTAGTTCTGAAAGAATGTCTCTTAATTCAACGTCATTCAAATCTCTCTTACGTAAGCCTTTTCGTGTCACTGAATGTGCAGTTTGGGAAACAAGATTAGGCTCACGATCTTCCATTCTTTTGAGCAACTGATGTTCACCCCACCGCAAAACTGCTTGCAACACCTCTAATTCGGCAGCTTGCAAGAAATCAGAGGAAAGAACATCTGTCAATGTAGCTTTGTCTAATTCTAACAATACACCGGACTGGGCAATCTGAGAAAACTCTTCCCTAAGAAAATGTAACGCCTGACGCTGCACCCAAGCTGAGCCATGTGACTGACCACTCCATTTCAACACAGATACAAGATTATCTGTACTAAATGACTCAACAATTAAATCTTCACAACTCTGAGTAAGGATATCTAATTCCAGAAAACGACCAATTTGATAAATTTCCATAGCCTCTTCCACAACAGTTAAATGGGCTCTACCTGTTTGTACCATACTTTGGGCTTCACTTAAACTATTTGTGCTGGCCGAATCCCGGATAATAGA
>JABUQX010088064.1:0-7500 GCA_015478945.1 Trachelipus rathkii
GAGTTCAAAAAATCCTTTATATACTTATGGACTAATGAAACAGGGTAACAATTATCTTTAAAAAAATTTAAGAGAAAATTAAATTCTTCATGCATGAGTCGGAAATTAGAACTAAGATGATAAGAGGCTCTATATACTAGAGTTTTAATACTGTTACATTTACATATAAGTGGAGTATTACTAAAGAAATTTAAACCTTGACCCAAAAAAGTCTTTTTACGATAAACATTTATGGTAAAATTTACATCTGTTTTTTTAATTAACATATCCAAAAATGGAATGGTGCCGTTAACTTCTTCTTCTTGAAAATAAAAATATATTATAATTGTGCGTTAATAAAAAAACGGGAGTATTTTCATTTCTGTTTTGAAAAAAGATAAAAATAAGATGACAGTCATAGAAATCTTTTGCCAATGAACTGGTCTAAGGTAGGAAGGGAACATTTACATAAAGTAACCAAATTTTCATAATGGACTTAGGTATGAATTGGCAAGGGTGGCACTAAGTGGAGAACCCATAGGACATAAGAAGAATCATGTTTTGTTGATATAAATTTATTATTAAAAAAGAAATACGTATCGCTGGTGATAAAGATAAAAATTCAGATAGTGTTAAAATATACACAGACTGGTGAAAGCACATGAAATTTCGACTATTTAAATTGAAAAAATATTCTCAATAGAAATTCACTCTCGCGTCTTTAATAGGCAATTTCTGACGTATACAAGGAACTATCACACAACAACTAGTACATAACAAAAACACTATACTCCTCAAATAATGCCCGAACAACGCCAATGGACCTTCTCCCCAGGCAATATCTCTTCTAGACTTTCCACCCATAAAGATACCGTAACAGTTACTATCCACTCGTCCCAATCCTGGACTGCCTTCTCAAATACCTCACTAACATCTATCATCCTATAGATTAGGAAAATTCCTAGTACTCTCTTTTGACCTCCTTTGACAACTAATGAAACTGTAAATAATAAAAAAATTCCAATACACCATATATCACCTTACAACAAAAACTGGCTGATTTAGAGACAATAATAACTATTGAAATATGAATTTTCCTCCTGACCCCAAAGTTTGACAAATGTAGAGAATCACTCTGCTATACAAAATATTCGATAAAAACCAGAACGCAAATATACAAATCTATTGGACGAATATTTTCTCCTCTAAATGGCGAAATATTCATAGGCACTCCCTCACCAGGTACGCCGAATTTAAAACCTTTAATGAACTTTAGCTACCCAGGATACGTATTCTACTTTTTTATAATCCAAAAATAAAACAACACATATACCAACACCAACTAGAATTCCATATACTACCGCGTAAATGTGGTTCCAACTTAGATAGCCGACCCTTGTACAAAATTCATCCCTAAAAGATCATTATGAAAAAGATATTAGGATACAGAAATGTCCCCCCTCCATTATAGGACCAGTTCAAATTGACAAAAGATTCATGAGAACGTACCAACAATAATTTTACTTTTTTCAATAACAGAATAATGCCAGAAAATACTTCCACATAATAAATCTCATCTTAAACTCATAATATTAAACGCAACAAAACAATATAAAATAAAATAATTACTTTTACAAAAAGGAGGATGACACGGTTACACACGGCACCATTTCAACATTTTTGGAACATCTATGTTAAATTAAAAAAAACACGATGGTAAAATCCATTTCCATTAATAGTTATATCTAAAAAGACTTTTTGGGTCATGGTTTAATTCTGTAGTAAATACTCACAACTAAATATACTGTAATGCTCAAGTTATTAAAACTCTAACTATAGAGTTTAATACTGTTACATTTACATTAAGTGGAGAATTACTAACAGGCAAACTTTAAACTTGATCCCCAAAAAAGCTCTTTTTTCACAGATAAACATTCATATGGTAAAATCTTACATCTACGTTTTTTAATTAACATATCCAAAATGGCAATGGTGCCGTTAACTTCTTGCTTCTTTTTGTACAATTAATATTATTTAATGTGCGTTAATAATTAACAAAAAGAGAAGTATTTCCTTTCTTGATTTGAACAAAAGTAAAATGTGACGTCCATGAATCTTTTGCAATGAACTGGTCTAAAGGAGGGGGGACATTTCTGTAACCAAATCTTTTCATAATGACTTAGGTATGAATTGACAAGGGTGGCACTAAGTGGAGAACCCATAGCTAAGGAATCAGTTTGTTGGTATAATTTATTATTAAAAAAGAAATACGTATCCTGGGTAGCTAAATTCAGTAAAGTTTTAAATTCCGACCTGGTGAAGCCATGAAATTCGCTATTTAAATGAAAAATATCTTCCAATAGAAATTCAATTGCGTCTTTTATAGGAATATTTGTATACAAGGACTCTACATCAAAACTTGTCATAAAAAATCATTCAAATTAATGCCTAAAAGCCAGTTTTTAAAGGTGTAGGAATTTTTTATTATGTAATCATTAGTGGCAAAGGAGGTCAAAAGAGGTACTAGGAATTTTCCTAATCTATAGTATAGTTATGAGTATTAAAGGCAGCCAGGATGGGACGGATGGGGATATTAACTTTATGTATCTTAGGGAGTCCATATAAAATGCCTGGGGAAGAGCCATGAGAGTACAATTCATTAAATAATGCTCTTTAAACTCTCGTCACACACCCAAGTATACAAATATTCCTATAAAAGACGCAATTGAATTTCTATTGGAAGATATTTTTCATTTAAATAGCGAATTTCATGGCTTCACCAGGTCGGAATTTAAAACTTTACTGAATTTAGCTACCCAGGATACGTATTTCTTTTTTAATAATAAATTATACCAACAAACTGATTCCTTAGCTATGGGTTCTCCACTTAGTGCCACCCTTGCCAATTCATACCTAAGTCATTATGAAAAGATTTGGTTACAGAAATGTCCCCCCTCCTTTAGACCAGTTCATTGCAAAAGATTCATGGACGTCACATTTTTACTTTTTTCAAACAGAAATGAAATACTCCCTTTTTTTAATTATTTAAACGCACAATTAAATAATATTAATTTTACAAAAGAAGAAGAAGTTAACGGCACCATTCCATTTTTGGATATGTTAATTAAAAAAACAGATGTAAATTTTACCATAAATGTTTATCGTAAAAAGACTTTTTTGGGTCAAGGTTTAAATTTCTTTAGTAATACTCCACTTATATGTAAATGTAACAGGATTAAAACTCTAGTATATAGAGCCTATCATCTTAGTTCTAATTTCCGACTCATGCATGAAGAATTTAATTTTCTCTTAAATTTTTTTAAAGATAATTGTTACCCTGTTTCATTAGTCCATAAGTATATAAAGGATTTTTTGAACTCTCTTTCCACACCCAAGCCTCTAACGTATTCAGCTTTGAAATGCAGTTTGTATATAAAATTACCTTTTTATGAACATATTTTTATGAAATTTCGTAAGGAATTATCCTCCCTTTTGCAGTGCTATTTACCCCAATTGAACGTTAATTTAGTATTCACAACTTCGTCCATGATCTCTTCATTTTGCAACCATAAGGACCATGTCCCTGCAGCTCTTCGATCCTCAATAATTTATAAATTTACTTGTGATAGCTGTAATGCTATCTACATTGGCAGCACCTTGCGCCAACTCCACGTGAGGATAAACGAGCACAGAGGCATTTCTACTCGTACCAAAGCTTGGTTGAATTCACCTTCCCATTCCGCTATTAGAGACCACTCACATACTCAAGACCATACCTTTAATTACAATAATTTCAATATATTAACACAAACAAATTCACCAACCAACCTGCACTTTTGGAAGCTTTATATATTCACAACATTAAACCCTCTCTTAATAGTGATTCAGGCCCATTTAAACTACAGCTAATTTAACTCTAGAAACAGTCAGCACAGTTTGTTCGTTTACATTCGTTAATCTGAAACTTGGAGATGTATGAGACTTGCCTAGTGAGCTTAAGAAATTTTCTGGTATTGTTAATACTTTAATATTCCATTTTAATTTAGTTGCCAATTAATACAGAATTTTGAATCATTTAATTGCTTTTATTTTGTATAATCTATGTTATTTGCTGTTGTAGAGTGACCTTTTATATTTCTTCTAATTATGATGTATCCTTGTAAATTTGTGTACTTTTGATTTGATTATGGATTGATTCTAATGTATATCGTACTATATATATTATATTAAATTTAAATAATTACTTGAATTTTTATAGAATTTTGTATACTTAAAATTATTATTGTTTTATTTATTGTGTATTCACCTGATGATGAAAATTGCGATTTCCGAAACGTTGTGATTTCAAATAAAGTTTAATATGTGGAGGGCCCTAGTATTGCTTTTCCTATTCAAGTTGAAATTCCCATCCCATAGAAGCTGGACTGACTATATATATATATATATATATATATATATAATATATATATATATATATATATATATTACTATTATATATATATATTATATACATATTTATAATTATTATATATATATATATATATTATATATATAATTATATTTATATATATATACATAATACTTTATAATATTCTAATATATTTATATTATAATAACTTTATTTATTTTTTTATATATATATATATATATATATATATATATATATATATATATATATATATATATATAATACTATATATATATATATATATATACTAGTATATCTTCTTCTTTCTTTTTCATCTTCCTTTTTATTTCCCAAAGACTGAGAGTAAGTTTGCGTGGACAAGCATTTGGAAAATAAAAGCAGTAGAAAAAATATGACAAAAGTCGAAAAGAAAAGCTCAGCCTTACCGCCCCCTCTGTACCATAATTAGTAAGAAACTCGTCGCAGTCAGAAATCCACCCTAGAGCTTACGGGACCGCGACGGACCCTCACAATGTAATCGTCAGTGTAAGGGGTTCATCACTTGGCTCAGGTGGGCCACAAACCTACCCCCTCACAAAAACCCTCAGCCCCATTCACTCTCTAATATAAAGCACCTTTATCCTTCTCGCTCTGACAAACTCACATTTGCTCTCCTTCAAACATTTGTTTTACTGACTGCAATACATTTTTTCTTCGGCCTCTACCCGCCGGACGGTTCCCAACACACTTCGCCAGTATACATCCGCTTAATCAACCGACTATCATTCATCCTTTCCACTGATCAAAATACTCAACATACTTTCATTTATTCTCTCGTTTATTCTTTTTTTCACAGCACACAATTCTCTAACACGTTCATTCCTCATTTTATCAATTCTTCTCACACCTAGCATTCACACCTAATTGTCCATCTGAACACATTGAACTTTAGATTATACTTCTATTCCAGACCCATATCTCATTACTATTACAATAACACAGTAACACATACCCTCATGTATGACCCTAGCGCACTCAAGACTTAGTCCCTTTCCTACTACACTCTGCATCATCCGTTCTCTTCTCATCCAACATATACCCTAAATATTTAAACTCAGACACTTGTTCCAGCTGGCTGCTCACCATCTAACATAACTTCACACTGAGGACTATCCTCACTCAAAACCATAACCTTACTCTTATCTACGTTTACTTTCAAACCCCCTCCTTTCTACACAACCCTGCCAAATCTCTCTACCAATCCTCTCAACTCTCTTCAGATTCGCACACAAAACCAAATCATCCGCATATAATAGGTAGGGCACCCTCCACTCATCTCCATCATTCTAACACCATTTCCTGCCACACCCACAGCTAATTCTTTCATAACTCCATCCATATACAAATTGAATAACCAAGGAGACATAACACAACCCTGCCTCACTCTGCTATTAATACTAAACCAATCACTTTTGACACCATTTATTCTTACACACGCCTCACAATCGTCATACATACTTTTGATTCTATTCAGAAGCCTACCACCAACACCATATATCACTAACACCCTGCCATAGAGCTTTCCCTATTAAACCCTATCATACGCCTGTTTGCAATCCATAAAACCTAAATACAATTTATTCTTCTTCTCCTTCATTTTTCTCAATCATTTGTTTTCCAATGTAAAGATTTGATCCACACCACCTCTACCATTCCTATACGCACCTTGTTCTTCACTAATCAGTCCTTCAGTCACTCGACGCACTCTTTCGACCAAAAAACCAGCATATATCTTCCCTACAACACTAAATAAATTAATTCCCCAATAATTTCTACAGTTCCCCTTTCTCCCTTACCCTTATATAGGTACTTTACCGCTCTCTCCAATCCCTTGGAACTCATTACCCTCTATATAAACGCTTTATTACACCAACTTCCAAATCCAATCAATCACCATCTCGCCCCCGTCTTGATCACTTCACCAAGTAACTTTCACCTCTTATACCTGCCCAATTTACCATTCTTCAACTTCCTCACTCTACCCATCACCTCCTCCTTACTAATGACTCATCCCCAAAATACCTTTTTCTTCTTGCACCTATCAAACCCACACACATTCACATCACCTCTTCATACTGTTAATATTATGCAGATTTTCGAAATGTTCTTTCCACATTCCCCTCACATCCATTCATCAGATTACAAAAGCACCATCCCTATTCATTATTCTAAAGCAGGTTCCCATTATTCTCATTTCCTAAACCTTTCGAAAAGCTTCCTTCCAGAAGGAGCTTCCTATTCCTTGTATGTTCCCCATTTATCCTCCTTCCAAATGTTCATTTACCTCTTTCTTTTCTCCTACGTATGAACAATCATTTTCCTTTTTGCCATTGTTATTAAATACCCTCCCCCTTTCTTTTGAAACTTCATCATTTGGGGGCCCTTTTCTTAAGGGGGAAACATTTTTTTCTTTACAAACCCCCCCCACCGGGGCTTTCCCCCTTTTTCTTTACTTTTAACCGCTTGTCATTCACCTCTTCATTCACCCACCTCACTGTTAAAAATTCTTACTAAATACTTTTTAGACACCCACATCACTTCTTTTGCACTGCTAACAATTACTCCCTTCATTTGCTCCCAGATTTTTTGTTTCACGTTTCAACTGTCACATTAACTGATTTACTTGCGAGAGCTTAAATATCTATCCTTATTACCTTGTTCACTTAACTTCTCACTATAATTTTTCCCACTTCCTTCCATACACCTTTCCCTCTCTATCCAAGTGCCCCCACTACTATTATCTTCACATAGAAACAACATCATGATCTGATATCCCATTACTAAACCGCTCAATGATTTAAGATCCACCACATACTTCAATATTTAGTTCCTCACCAAACAAAACCAATCAAAATTTTCACTTCAATCCCATCATTACCTATACGCACTCTCGTAAACTTATAAATACTTTTTTGTTTAAAGAGAGTATTACCTTACATGCATACCTCTCCCTTACAGAAATCAATCCCATTCCTACCATTCTCATTTTTTCCGACACCCCAAAACCACTTGTTATACCATCCCTTTTTGATCACCCTCCAACCATTCAGGTC
>JABUQX010088064.1:10000-25000 GCA_015478945.1 Trachelipus rathkii
TATAATAATATAAATAATAATAATAATAATAATAATAATAATAATAATAATAATAATAATAATAATAATAATAATAATAATAATAATAATAATAATAATAATAATAATTATTATTATTATTATTATAATAATAATAATTATATTATTATTATTAATATTATTATTATTAATTATTATTATTATTATTATTTTATTATTTATTACTATGTATTATTCTTATTATTATTATCCATTTTTATTATTATTATTATTATAACAATATTTTATTTATTATTATTATTATTATTATTATTATTATTATTATTATTATTATTATTATTATTATTATTATTATTATTATTATTATTATTATTATTATTATTATTATTATTATTATTAACATTATTAGTATTATGTAGTCAGTAGTAGTAGTAGTAGTTAGTACTAATACAAAGCAATTGTTAAATTGTTTTTATTGCACAACCGCAACCGCAACTGCGGTTGTTTTGAAAAATTTAGGAACCGCAAAAAAACCGAAACCGCGGTTATTCAAAAAATCAGCTTCGCTCCATCACTAAATATATATATATATATTATATTATATATATATGGGGCCCAAATTTATAATATTATATATAATATATTATATACTATATACTATTATATATATATATATTATATAATATATATCGATATATATATATATATATATTTATATATATATATATGGGGCCCAAATTTAAATTTTGCGGGAGGGCCCGGCAATTTTGCGTTACGCCACTGGGAATCTAACTACTCCGACTTTGAATTAAATAAAATCACCGAAGCTGCCATGAAATGAGAAAAGCCTTTGTGTCTCAATTTTGACTATCGATGGGTGTAACGCCATCAGCTGAGATTACGTGATAAAGCTTAGTACAACTCTTTTTATGGTAGTATAATTGTTTTTTTTTTTTTACCTTAAGAGTTTCATGGATCATTTAAATGTGTTTTTTCTAAATTTTTTTCCATAGATTGTTAGTATATGATACTAGCAATAAATTAAGATGGGAATGAAAAAACACGAAATATGAAAATATTAAAAATTAATTAATAAAGTAACCAGAAACGTTAATTTTGCATGATAATGAAAACGTATTTTAGTGCTAAAACGTGAAAGGGGTAAAATTCGTTCGTTATTTTCTTTTTCATATATTGATTCTGTGTATACATAACAATACTTATCATAACCTGAACTATGAAGGCCGTAAAAATAAAACTAACCTATATGGATCGACGATGCAGTAAACTTATAACCTAACCTATATGGATCGACGATGCAGTAAACTTATACCTAAACTAGATGGATCTACTTTGGTGTAAATTTTTTTCTCTTATTTTAACGAAAATATTGCAGTCTTCTCCCTTCCCGTAGCTGCCAAACTTACAGTGCTTAAAAAAGTAAGATTTTATTAAATGATTTCTTCCTTTTTGTATCTAAATTTTTTAGCCAGCTTATTCCAACTGAAATTTATTGGTTGTATCATAAAATAACAACATATGAAAAAAAATATAAACAAAACCTAAATTCACTGAGCAATGAAACTCATAGGGACCGTTTTTTTTCCGTGAATGGAATCAAGAGAAAGAAAAAATTCTCCAACAGGTCTCCCCGTTAAGATTAAGATGGAAGAAATTCGGTGGAGTAACACTCGAGATAAATAAATTTTGGCAATCAAATAAAATTTAAATTTATTATTATTATTATTATTATTATTATTATTATTATTATTATTATTATTATTATTATTATTATTATTATTATTATTATTATTATTATTATTATTGGAGAAATGACTTACTTTCTAAGTAGCTTCATTCCAAAAGGAAAATCGTAACATTTCAAACTGGAATCTGCTGTGTCAACTTCTTCTTTCATCTTCGTCAACCCTCTCTCCTCGTCAGTTCCTTCGAGTATATTATATATATATATATATATATATTATATATATACTATATATATTATATATATATATATATATATAATAATATATATAGTATATATATTATATATATATTATATATATTATTATATATATATATATAAATAAATATTATATATATATATATATATATATATATATATATATATTATATATATATATATATATATATATATATTATATATATAATATATTATATATATATATATATATATACTATATATATATATATATATATATATATATATGTAGTTATAGGGGTATTTCGTCGAACTCTTGTCTTTCTATGTTAGAGTTATTGTATTGCTTTGAAATTTGGGGTAATATTAGTTGATATGGTAATCATACTACAGCCGAGTTTTCGTGTCCGTAGGACCCCCCTAAGTGGGTGTTGCCTCTTAGAGGTAGCACCCGCTACGCCTTGTCCAGCGTTGGAAAGACCTGGGTTAGCTTATCGTGAAAAGTAATTTACCTGAACGTTCTTACTCTTTATTTATTACTCTTATTATTATATATTATTTATTATTTATTATTATCTATTATATATTATTATTATTATTATTATATTATTATTCATTATTATTATTATTATATGATATTATTATTATTATTTGACCATGAGAGAGTCAAAAAAATCGATTCCCGAAGAGAATCGATTTTGAGTTTAAATCGATTTCCGCAAGGAATCGATTTTTACGCACGCGAGCATGCACACACCTTGGTTATCCAAAAATTGAAATGTTCGTAGAAGGCTGAAATTTGGAGAAAGGATTTGGAGCTGGAGTCGGAGGGGGGATCCCCCAGAAGAAATGCAATGAACGCAAAACAGAAGATGATGGAGAAAGGAAGAAGGAGGAAGGAGGAAGGATGGAGGAAGAAAGTCTCATTGTCGGGAGCAAACGAAGTCAATAGCCTGCATCCGGTGTGGAGCGGTGCGGGTTGCTTCAGTTAGTACACATTTGTTTGTTATTTTATTTTATAAGTTTCATTTACAATTAATTTTTGCTTTCAATTAATTTCTTTTTTAAATTTATTTTCAAATTTTTTTTTTATTATTTTTATTTATTTTAATTTATTTTGTTTAAAAAATATAATTTTGTGTTTACTAAAATTTTTATGCTTTTCATGTTTATAACGTAAAAAGTTTGCGTTTTTACACACTCTAAAGCAGTAAATCAGTAAATCAAACGACCCACCCTACCCTCCCACCCCTCCCCTAATCTATTGATCTATTGATTTATTGTTCAAGTCATATTTTTTTACCAAATTGTTTGTTTACAAACCCTAAAGCAGTAAATAATTTAAAATCAAAGTTAATCAAATCACCCACCATACCCTACCCACCCCTCCATGATCTATTGATCTATTGATTCAAGTCATATTTTTTTACTAAAATTGTTGTTTTACATGCACTGAAGCAGTAAATCAGTAAATCAAACCACCCACCCTACCCTCCCCACCCCTCCATGATCTATTGATCTATTGATCTATTGATTCAAGTCATATTTTTTGCCAAAATTGTTTTGTTTTACATACCCTAAAACAGTAAATCACACATCAAACCACCCACCCTACCGTCCCGACTCATCCAAGATCTATTGATCTATTGATTCAAGTCATATTTTTTACTAAAAATTTGTTGTTTTACATACCCTAAAACAGTAAATCAGTAAATCATACCCCCCTCTCCCCGTTACCTCCTGTCCATCCATGATCTATTGATCTATTGATCTATTGATTCAAGTCATATTTTTTACTAAAATTGTTGTTTTACATACCCTAAAGCAGTAAATCAGTAAATCAGTAAATCAAAACGCCCTCCCCATTACCCTCATTCCCATCTATTGATCTATTGTTTCATGTCACATTTCGAGTATCATTTTGGATAAACATAACATAAAATCAAATTCTTTATACACTGACCAACGAATATATGCTAACGTAACAAAATTTTTACATTAATAAGCTAAACATTAGCCATCACCTGAACTAAGAATATAATGTATAACGACAGACATAACACACCTTAAGCTCGAATAAACTGTTAACATTAACAAAGTTCCACACTTAACAACAGTAAAGTAACTAACATAGCATACAAAACGTACCTATTCATACTTTGTCAGCATATCTCTACATATCAATGTTAATTTTACATTAGCATGATAATATTTAGTAAAAATTTACCATAACCGTGTCTACTTATCATACTGATCAACGAATATCGCTAACGTAACAAAGTTTTTCACCTTAATAACGCTTACATAGCATCCCTGAACTAAGGATATAATGCACATCGACAACCCTAACAAACCTTAAGCAAGAACAAACTGCTAACATTAACAATGCTCCATACTTAGCAACAGTAAAGTAACTAACATAGCGTACAACGTAACTTATTTCCACTTTGTCACAGCATATCTCTAACATATCAGTCGTATAATTTACATTAAACACGGTATATTATTTTAACCAAACATTTACTCAAACTTTGTCTAATTATCTACAGACCAACGCGATATATGCTAACGTAACAACGTTTTCATTACATTTTAGTTAATAAATTTAGCAAGGTTTATTATACCTTACCTAAACTATCATAATTCCCAACGAATAACTGCAAACATAAACACGAAATTTTATTAAAACATTAACATAAAAAATAAGTTCTTTGAATAAAATATCATGTTAAAATAATTTACTGATCCTAAAGCAGTAAAGTAGATTAAATCAGTAAATCAAACCATCAGCCCCTCACCCCTCCCTCCCACCCTTCCATGATCTATTTTCTATTGATTCAGGTCACACTTCGAGTATCATTTTGGATAAACATAGCATAAAAATAAGTTCTTTTTATACTAACCAACGAATATATGCTAGCGTAACAAAGTTTTCACATTAATAAAGCGAACACAGCATAACCTGAACTAAGAATATAATATACAACGACAAACATAACACACCTTACGCCCGAATAAACTACTAACATTAACAAAGTTACGTACTTAACAAGAAAGTAACTAACACAGCGTACAAAACGTAACCTATTCACACTTTTTTAAGCATATCTCTAACATATCAGTTAATTTTACATTTACATGGTAATATTTAACAAAAATTCATCATAACCCTGTCTAATTATCATACTGACCAGCTAATATATGCTATCGTAACAAAGTTTTTTATATTAATATAGTAATATTTAAAAAAAAAATCATCATAACCTTGCCTAACTATCATAATACCCAAAGAATAATTGCAAACATAAAGTTTTATCCAAACATAACATGAAAATAACAAAGTTTTATCCAAACATAACATAAAAATAAGCTCTTTGAATAAAATATCATAGTAAATGGTAATAGTTTACTGATTTTAAAGCAGTAAATCAATAAATCAGTAAATCAAATCACCAGCCCCTCCACTCCCCTCCCCTCCCCACCCCCATTCCATGATATATTGATCTATTGATCTATTGATTCAAGCCATATTTCGAGTATAATTTTGAATAAGCATAACATAAAAATAAGTTCTTTATATACTGACCTACAAATATATGCTGACGTAACAAAGTTTTAACATCAATAATTGCTAAACATATCATAACCTGAACTTACGAATATAGTGTACAACGACAAACCTAACATACCTTACGCTCGAATAAACAGCCAACATTATCAAAGTTCTAAACTTAACAACAGTATAGTAACTAACATTGCATACAGAACGTATCCTATTCAGACTTTTTCAATCATATCTGTAGCATATCATTGTTATTTTTACCTTCAACATAGTAATATTTAACAAAAAATTTATCATAACCTTATCTAATTATCATACAGACCAACGAATATATGCTAAGGTAGCAAAGTTTTCACATCAATAAAGCTAACATATCATAACCTGGAATACGAAGAAATATAAATATACAATAACAAACCTAACATACCTCACTTATGGATAATCTGCTAACATTCACAAAGTTCCCTACTTATCAAAGGTAAAGCTAGCTCACAGAACATACATAACTCAATGTATCCCTACTTTTCCAAATATATCAGGCAACCAGGTAAAGCCGTATCATCTAACAAATTCCTTTAACAAAGTGACCAATCTATCAAAGATAACCCCATCATGGAACTAATGATTGATACTACCTATCATCAAAGCGCCACTCCACATCAAATTATAACCATACATTTTTGAAGCTATGAATAACGTAGACATTAGCAAAAATTCTCGGGCAAACCTAATATTACTCAGCAAAAACGTAACCTAAGCCCACGTTTCTAAACACAACATCACCAGTTAACACATTAATATCTTACGAACCATTTTCTCTAAACAAATTAGTGTTTAATTTCACATTGTCCTTAAAGTTAATTTTTATTACAAAACGTAGCAGAAATTAAACATAGCCTAGCATTATCTAACACTTACAATGTAGGAAACCTACAATAGATACTAACAGTTGAACTACGCATAAGATATTAACATTTGAGCTATGAATAAGTCTCAACCTACCCTTCATTACCAGCAAAAACTCAACCTATCCCTGCTTTTCAATTCATATCATCAGCAGCTAAAGCAGTATTTATCTAACAAAGTCCTTAACAATAGTGTCCAAACTATCAAGATACCGGCATCTTGAATTCATGAATGATACTACATTCAATTCAAAAGTGTCTGCTTATCAAATATTAACATCCATTTTAACTATGAATAAAATGGACATTAGCAAAAATTATCTGTCAAACATCATAAAATAACCTATCGATCATACAGATCAACGAATAAATGCTAACAACTTAGCCTATCCTACCTTTCGAAACATTACGCAATACCTTCGAGTCGTTAGGCTTACACAGTAGGATTATCATTAGAGCTACTTTCAAGTTCATACAAAAGCTTTCACGAATGCGCTTACACAGCAACATAATCTCAACTTTTACTATACATAACCGAACAATTTTCAACGATGAGTCCCAACTACTCGGAGATCACCCCGGAGATGCAAGAAGTCCCATCTCGGGATATTTTATATTCTTCGTTGAGGTTATGATATGTTAGCTTTATTGATGTGAAAACTTTGTTACCTTAGCATATATTCGTTGTTCTGAATGATAATTAGGTAAGGTTATGATAATATTTTTGTTAAATATTACTATGTTAAGGTAAAATAACAATGATATGTTACAGATATTTATTTGAAAAAGTGTGAATAGGATTACGTTCTGTATGCAATGTTAGTTACTTTACTGTTGTTAAGTATAGAACTTTGTTAATGTTCGTTGTTTATTCGAGCATAAGGTATGTTAGGTTTGTCGTTGTAAATTATTCTTAGTTCAGGTTATGATATTTAGCTTTAATTGATGTTAAAACTTTGTTACGTTAGCATATATTTTTGTAGGTCAGTATATAAAGAACTTATTTTTATGCTTTGCTTAACCAAAATGATGCTCGAAATATGACTTGAATCAATAAATCAATAGATCAATAGATCATGGAAGGGGGTGGGTAGGGGAGTAGATTGACTGATGAATTTGATTACTGATTTATGATTAATGCTTTTAAAATCAGCTAAACCAATTACACTTTTACTATGACTATTTTATCAAAGAGCTTATTTTTATGTTATGTTTGGATAAAACTTTGTTATATTTGCAATTATTCGTTGCGGTATTATGGATAGTTAGGTAAGGTTAGTTGAATTTTGTTAAATATTACAATATTAATGTAAAAAACTTTGTTACGATAGCATATATTCGCAGGTCAGTATGATAATTTTTGATGATGAATTTTTGTTAAATATTACCATGTTAATGTAAAATTAACATTGATATTGTAGAGATATGCATGAGATATGCCTGAAAAAGTTGTGAATAGGTTACGTGTTGTACGCAATGTTAGTTTATTTACTGTTGTTAAAGTACAGAACTTTGTTAATGTAGTAGTTTATTCAGGCGTAGTTGTGTTAGGTTTGTCGTTTATTATTATATTCTTTAGTTCAGCGTTATGCTATGCTTAGCTTTTACTTAATGTTAAAACTTGTTACGCTAGCATGAATTCGTTGGTTGGTATATAAAGAACTTAGTTTTATGCTATGTTTATCCGAAACGATACTAGAAGTGCGACCAGAATCATAGATCAATTAGATCATGTGGAAGGGTGGGAGGAGAGGGGGAAAGGTGATGGTTGATTTACTGGTTACTGCTTTAGGATCAGTAAAACTATTACACCTTACTATAATATTTTATTTCAAAGAACGTATTTGTATGAAAGTTTTATAAAATTTTGGTTATATTTCCAAAGACGAGATGGAATTATGAACCCTTCAAACGTTCACAATAACAGAGCTTAACGTTTCCTTATTAATGTAAAAAAACGTTGTTACGTTAGATATATTCGTTGGTCTGTATGAAAAATATAGACAAAGTTATGGTAAATGTTTGTTAAATATTACCGCGTTAATATAAAATTAACATTGATATGTTAGAGATATGCTTGACAAAGTGAGAATAAGTTGACGTTTTTGTATGCTATGTTAGCACTTTTACTGTTGTTAAGTAGGAACTTTGTTAATGTTAGCAGTTCATTCGTGCTTAAGTGTGTTAGGTTTGTCGATGCACATTATATTTTTAGTTCAGTTGATGCTATGTAAGCTTTATAATAGAAAACTTTTTTACGTTAGCGTATATTCGGTGGTTAGTATGATAAGAGACACGTTATGATAAATTTTTGTAAATATTATCATGTAATGGTAAAAATTAACCATTGATATGCTAGAATATGCTTGACAAGTGTGAATAGGTTTACGTTTTTGAATGCTATGATAGTTACTTTACTGTTGTTAAGTATGGAACTTTGTTAATGTTAACAGTTTATTCGTGCTTAAGGTGTTTAGGTTTGTTGTGTCATTATTTCTTAGTTCAGGTTATGATGTTAGCTTTATTAATGTGAAAACTTGGTACGTTGTCATATATTTCGGTGATCGGTGATATAAAGAACTTGATTTTATTGCTTTAGGGTATAAAAATTGATTACTCGAAATGTGACATAAAACAATAGATCAATATATCAATAGATCATAGGATGGGTATGGTGGTACTGGGGAGGGTGTTTTGATTTACTGATTTACTGATTTAGGGTATGTAAAACAACAATTTTAGTAAAAAATATGACTTGAATCAATAGATCAATAGAACAATATATCAATAGATCATAGATGGGTTGGGAAGGTAGGGTGGGTGGTTTGATTTACTGATTTACTGTTTTAGGGTATGTAAAACATAACAATTTTAGTAAAAAAATATGATTTGAATCAATAGATCATGGAGGGGTGGGTAGGGTAGTGTGGGTGGTTTAATTTACTAATATACTGATTTACTGCTTTAGGATATGTAAAACATAAAATTTTTAGTAAAAAATATGACTTGAATCAATAGATCAATAGATAAATATATCAATAGATCAATAGATCAATAGATCATGGAGGGGTGGGGAGGGTATGGTGGGTGTTTGATTTACTGATTTACTGATTTAGGGTATGTAAAACAACAATTTCAGTAAAAAAAAAATAACTTGAATCAATAGATCAATAGATCAATATATCATGGAGGGGTGGAGAGGGTAGGGTGGATGATTTAATTTACTGATTTACTGATTTACTGCTCTAGAGCATGTAAAAACGCAAATTTTTTTACGTTATAAGCATGAAGAGCATAAAAATTTTAGTAAACACAAAATTATATTTTTTAAACAAAATAAATTAAAATAAATAAAAATAATAAAAATTTGAAAATAATTTAAAAAAATAAATAAATTGAAAAAAAAGTTAAATGTAAAATGAAACCTATAAAATAAAATAACAAACGAATGTTTACTAACTCAGCACCGCACCGGCTCCAACACCGATGCAGGCTATGACTCATTTGCTCCGACACATGAGACTTCTTCCTCCATCCTTCCTCCTTCCTCCTTCTTCCTTCCTCCATCTTCTGTTTTGCGCTCATTGCATTTCTTCTGGGGATTCCCCCTCCGGGGGGATCCCCCACACACCCTTTACGAACTTACAACCCTAATTTTCGAGTTCTACGACCTTATAAAATATATTTTGATACCAGCATGGGACTAAGCAAATATTTATTAACGCGGCACCGCACCGGCTCCAGCACCGGTGCCGTTGTCAACTCCGACTCCTCTGACCTAGACTCCTTCTCCGACTGCTTCCTTCTCTGAATCCGACTCCGCCTCCTTTCTCCACATCTCTTATGCATTTCATACCCTTTTTCAGGGGACCCTTCTTCGGGGGGTCCCCAGACACCCTTTACGAACTTATAACCATCATATTCGAGATCTACGGGTTCGATAACATATATAAAGACACCAATACTGTGTTATTGTATAAATATTTACTAACTCGGCACCGCACCGGGGTCAGCACAGGTGCTGGCTCCGAATCCGGATCCGAATCCGAATCCGGATCCGAATCTGCCTGCGACTCCAGCTCCGAATCCTTTCTCCAAATTTCAGCCTTCTACGAGCATTTCAATTTTTTGGGGGGGCCAGGACCACCCTACGGGGTTCGCACGGACACGTAACCGAGATAAAACGTAAAAAATCGATTCCCAGCGGGAATCGATTTCAATTCAAAATCGATTCCCTTCGTTGAATCGCCTTTTTCGACTCGTTCAAGGTCAAATAATAATAATAATAATAATAATAATAATAATAATAATAATAATAATAATAATAATAATAATAATAATAATAATAATAATAATAATAATAATAATAATAATAATAATAATAATAATAATAAAGCGTAAGAACGTTCAAGGTCAAAATTACTTTCACGATAAGCCTAACCCAGGTCTTTCTGACGCTGGACCAGGCGTAGCGAATGCTACCTCTAAGAGGCAACATCCACTTAAGGGGGTCCTACAGACACGTAAACTCGTCTGTAGCGAGATTACCACATCAACTAATACTACCCCAAATTTCAAAGCAATACAATAACTCTAACATAGAAAAACAAGAGTTCGACGAAATGCCCCTATAACTATTTATATATATATTTATTATTTCGCATACTTATAAAATAATTTTCCTATATGAATTAATGGTTATCAAATGTTAAAGATATCAAATGTTTGTGCATGTTTCGTATATTTCAATGCGAATGTCAACTCATTTCAGAGTGTGAGTGTGGAATGGGTTTGGACTGGTGCAAAACCTTTTCGGTCATGGCGCGGAGTGGTGGAACGGGATTTCTTTTTATACAATTGAGGTGGATTTTTTTTATATAGTGTGATAGAGCAGGATTACCGTTTATTTAATGTTGAAAAATTAACTAGTTAGGCTCCTTCCTAAACAAATTCTCAAAATCAGGTCTTTGATTACTATCTATATATATATATATATATATATAATATATATATATATATATATAATATATATCATATAATAATATATATTATATATATATATATATATATATATATATATATATTATATATATACATAATTGCGAAAGGAGGGTGCATGGAATCTATTTTTTATTGTTGGGGTGTGCCATACATAATAATATATATATATTATATATATTAATATAAAAAAAAAAAATATTATATATATATATATATTATATATATAGATATATATTATATATTATATATATATATATATATATATATATATATATATATATATTACTAAAAAATAAAATTTAAGGTTTTTCTTCATGCTTGTCACGCATCCCCTGGTATTTCGAGACGCACCCCAGTTTGAAAACCTCTGATATAGAAACAGAAAAATGTTTCCACAATTCCAGTTCTTCTGGATCCAAGATTTAAAAATTGTTTTCTGAAAAACAAAGAGGAAGTATACAATCATATAGTAAACGAACTGATTGGTTTAGAAGATAGCATGAAAGAAAAGCTTAAAAGAAAAGATTTCAATGAAAAACAAAATCTAAAGCTTGGTGAAGATTCAGAGTTACATGAATGTTTTGATGAACTATCAAAAGGAGCCAATTCTCATATCTCAGGAGAAAGTAGTAGTAGTAGTAGCGAAATGGAAATGGAAGGCTTTTCCTCTTCCTTTTGAAGAAGGAAGCTTTGAAGCTGAAGAACCATCATCAAGTAGATCAATCACGTATGCAAGTGCATCAAGAAGTCAGTCTGGAAGTACTGCTTCAAATTTGAAAAGGTCAAGTTCAAAAAACAAAATGAAAGGAATTATAAAGATGGAACTAGAAAAGTATGCTGCACTTCCTTTAATTTCCCGAAATTCGGACTCCCTGGAATGGTGGAGATCTAATAATAATAATGAATTTCCTAAACTTAGACAGCTTGTAGCAAAATACTTAAGTGCACCTCCGTAATCAGTAAACTCTGAACGCTATTCAGTGCAGCTGAAAATGCAGAAAAACTTCTTTTCTTAATGAAAAATATTAAATACATAGAAAACAAGGCCAAACAATAGTATTGTAATTATCTTTTAAGGATCTTATATATATATATATATATATATATATATACATATATAGATGTTAAATATAATATATATATATATATATTATAACTATATATATATATAATATATAATATATAAATAGATAAATATATATAAAAAAATATATTATATATTATATATATAATATATTATATATATATATATATATATATATATATATATATATATATATATATATATATATATATATATATATATATTATATATATTTTTATATTTTTATTTAGTTTACATCATTTTTAGTATATATATATATATATTATATATAATATATATATATATATTATATATATATATATATATATATATATATATCATATATATATATATATATATATATATCAATATATAATATATATATATATATATATATATATATAAGTACGAATAAAATTCAGGCCATATTGTCGAAATGGCAGAACTCAAAAACAAATTACACAATCTTCAAACTGAACTAGATGAAGCAAGAAGTGAAGTTACAGCAATTCGAGGCGCAGCTGAAAGTGTTGCTGCGGTTGAAAAACGAAAATGTGAAGAGGAGTTCATCTCCATTCAGCAGATTATGAGAGAGAAATTTATTTCAGCGGAAAATGAAATTCAGTATCTCAGATCCGTTATAAAGAAATCAGAACGAGAGAAACTTCACTACCAGTACCACAAAGCTTATATGAAAAGTCATTGAAGATGGTGGTTTGATTAAAGAAGCCTTCTCGAGTCAGAAGGTTATATCTGCCGCTATAAAATTAGTTTTAAAAAGAATTCAAAGTCTTAACCTTACATATTCTCCAAGTAATAACACTGGTCCATTAAGAGAAGCTTCAATAAATTATGAATCAGTAAAGGAGTTTGAAGTGATGGACACATCAGTTGAGGATTTAGTAATTAAATCTGCTAAAGAAACTAAAAATGAATCTATGGAAGTATCTAAAGATAAGTCCTTAGATGAGTCAAAGTGTAAGGAAAATTTGAATCCTGGGAAGACTAAAAAGAAAGGGATCTTTGAAGAACTAGCTGAAAGGAGAAGTGAAGGGGAAGTTACTACTTTGCGTGAAAAGGAAAAGGAGATTTATTCGGAAAGTTTTGAATCTCTCAAAGAAAGTTCAGAAGGAATGTAATCTAATCAATCGGAAAGGTTGAGTGATTTAGGGTTAGTGAAAAGTAAGATGGAGAGTAAAATGCTCGCCAATGAAGAAGTGAAGGAACTTTATAAGAAAGAGACAAAAAAAGAGAAAGAAGAACTTGAGAGAAAGTTAGAGGAAGAAGCTAAAAAGCGCAAAGAAAGATTAGCGATTAAAGATGATAAAAAGATTAAAATGGAGGAGCGATTAAAAAATCCTTTAGAAGAAGCATTATCATGTCTTTATCTTGGCGATACTATTTCATCGGATGGTAGTTCTTTGATTCCAGTTGAAGAACGTGGAAAATTAACGTTTAAGGGCGTATGCAACGTTAATTATACCATCAGCGTCAAGATTGAGTTCTCCGTGAAAGGAGGCGAATTTTATCACTTTGGAATATTTTTATTTTTACAAAATTTAATTAATTTAAGAACAATTCTATTTGAAATTATTTAAAACGAAATGCGAAATATATTTTTTATTAGAGTGAAATTATTTCATGGGAAATTGAGTCAAAAGGTGACTTCGCTCATTAACATCTTGGATACTACAAAAGAGTATAAATATAAGATAATTAATTTCCACGTGGTCGATTTCTCATTCAAAATTTATCATCTGAAGACTCCGTGTCTGTCGGTCGATTATTTATTCAAAATTCATCGTCTGAAGACTTCGTGTACTGAGAACATTAGACGTGACCTTTGTGTCACTTGAGAAGAGCTATATTGGACGTGACCCGAAGTCACTAGAGAATATTGAACGTGGCCTGAAGCAGGGTTGTGGAGTCGGAGTCGGAGTCGGAGTCGGAGTCGGAGTCGGGAAGTCGGTAATTTTGAAGAGAGTGGAGTCGGAGTCCGTAATTTTGAAAACGGTGGAGTCGGAGTCGGTAATTTTCAAGAGGTCGGAGTCGAAGTTGGAGTCGGTAACTTTCAAGATAGTAGAGTTTGAGTCAGAAAATTTTGAACTGACAAAGTATGAATTGTGACTCTGACTTCAATCACTTCATAGAAGTTCACTGACTTGCTACTTCCCCATCACAAAAGTCAATTGCAAACTTCGAAGTTTTTTAACCTGCACCTTATGTTTCAATTTGGATTATATTCTAATAAATTGCAACCTTCAAACCTTATACCATCTATATTTAAGATGCTGAAGAAATGAAAGGCTCCATGGTACGAAGAAAAATTTCTCTCATTGACAATATTGTACTAGCTGCTGTTTATATTGATTCTATCTACAGGGTGAGCTTAAATGAAAATCAATACAGAAAAGGTAAATCTGCACTTTGCAGCGTGGCCATTTGTATTAAATTGTTGCAAAAGTTCAAGAAGAAAAGGATACATCTGAACATATTGTAAGATGATGATAACTGCAAACCGTATTCC
>JABUQX010088065.1:0-18544 GCA_015478945.1 Trachelipus rathkii
CCAGCCGCTGTATATCCATCTCACTCATATGTTGTCGCCAACAGAATTGAGTGTAGTGTTGAAGCACTGATAAACAATATAAGTAATCATTTAATTATCAAGATAGAAATTTTCAAAAGATTAATTAAGTTAATAAATTCTTAAATGAATAATCTTTATTGTTAATACATTATATGACTTAATAAAATATTTAATATATTAATTAATGTAATTAATTAGCACTAGTTTTCGCGAATTCTAAGTACTATATGCAGCGGTGTTGAAGGCGGCAGACTTAGTGAGGTTGTCCACCCTCAGCCTCAGGTAGACTCCTGGATGATGACAATATACTCCAATGATCAGGATAATACATATATGTGAGTGCCTAATAGAAGGTATTCTCTCCTGGTCCTGAGTTATGTAACTGCTCAACACGTCATTAAAGTAGGTTGAAGGTCATGCACTTGATAGTTAGGTATGCCATTGTTATCACCGTATGGTTGGCCTTTCACCTTTAAGCCTAGTTGATGCTAAACTCATATTCATGATGAATCTCTGTGATTAGTTTCCCCAGTAACTGGTTGAGTTGGCCTTCCTAAATAGTTAACTAATAATTTTATTTGTAATATAGTAAAAGTATAAATTAAATAATATTTATTTACATCCATTACAATTATGATTACTTTAATGGTTATTGGAGTACTAAAGGTATATAAAATGACTGAAAATATTAACGAATGATATGAGTATAGATAGTGTACATATGCAACGATGACGAGTAGAAGAGAGTAGAGAGAGAGAGAGCCAAAGTTGAGCACGAGTAGCGAGACTTTTGGAGAGAGGATGATCTCGTCTGTCAATCCAGTGGAACTTGTCATTTCTCGCCAAGAAGGACCCTATTGTGGGCGGTCCAAGACTGTCGGGCTTGTAGTGCCACCCCACGTGGCACTGGTGCGAGAAGAGGTTGTTTATCATCGAGTCTTTCCCCTTTTTGCATCAGCTTTTCAATATCCCTGCTCAAAGTCCTCCTTGAGGTGGGATAAACTCTGCGTTTTACTGAAAGAGGTACATTCAACACACTTTTCTCATGTATAAGGTATATATTCAGTGCCATAAATGCAACGCTCTGGCACATCATTGGAATGAATGAAACCACCTACATTGAATGAAAAAGTAATTAAATTAATAAATCAATATTATTTTAAATTTTTAATAAAAATATTTTTAAAACAAGTGAAGACGCTAGTCGCTCATATACTTTTAAAAAAATTGAGATTCGAATCTCATAAATAAACTAATATTATGTTTCTGAATTGTTTTCGAGACTGGATAGTATTTCTCTTGATATTTGTTTGACACTCATTGTCATAGGTAGATAACTTTTAGAAGTATATCTGATGAATTCTTCTTAAAATTCCACTAGTAGTACATCTGATCTTATTGCGAAATCACTATTTCATTTTAAACCTGACTTGAGGATGTTGGTAGGAGCGCTTGCTCTAGTTTATTTTTATTCCGCTTATGTTGCAGAAGAGGTGGGGAGTTACCACACGCGTCATGTGTGCATATACTGGTATATAAACAATATCATACATTATCACTGTTAATTACAATTACTTTTCTTGGATATGTTCCTTTGGTATAAGCATTCTGTACTAAAAGTATAAGGGAGGAGCACTTATATACAAGAAGTGTTTAAATCTTGAATAACTAATATACACCCTGAGCAACACGCAGTTAGTTGTTGTGATCTTATCTAAAGTGTCTGGAAGTAATTATATATAAAACTTTATGCTCTGTAATTCGCTGAACTTGAGGTGGGACCTTGTCTGGGTGCTGTAGGAAAGCCCCTTCTCCCTTGGGCAGGATGTATTACACTTGGCACACAGTGTGAATCTCCTAAGAGACACCCCAATCCAACTTTGCTCATCAGGGTCTCGAAAAATTTTTCAATAGATGAAAGAAACTGAAATAATAGAAGTTTTTTAATTTTTTTTGAATTTGACTATTGGTAATTTCATATTAAATGTTCAATCATGAAAAAATTCAAAAGAAAGTTTATTTACTACGCTTTTATTTAAGATTTAATTTGGTTAACTTGTATAGTCTTTACTCACTTACTGATGGCTCTTTAGTCCTTTAGTCCTTTAGTCTTTTAGTCTTTTGTAAGGTTAGTTTCTTACCTCTCAAGAGTGAGCAAATAGCTTTTCAACTCTTTGACGGATCCTCGTTTGCCTCTTTGGCCATGGTTTCAGCAGGAGTCAGCCCTCGTCTCCTCACACAATGGAAGGTTACGGAGTGACAGGATCAGTATAGAGATAATTGTTGCTGACTGTCATGTCACAGCTCTCATTTTTAAAATGGGAGATGCTGCTCGCTAAGCTACTACTGGTTCGGCATGCAGCTGAACTGTCTCCCGAAACACTCTGGTACTAGTCATAAAATTTATCAAAATTTAATTTTAAATTATTGAGATAACTTTTATGTTCATATACTTAATTCAATTTATTGAAATCAATTTCATTATTTAAAAAAATAATTAAATCTATTAATATATAATATATATAAATTTTTATATTAATAATATAATAATATATATTATATATATATACTATTTTAATATATAATATATTTAATTATTTGGAAATATATTAATATATATTTATAATATATTTAATATATATATTATATGTGTTTATATTGATAAAGATTTATTATCATATATATTCTACATAGGGATATTATAATGTATATATATTGTTTATATTTATATATATATATATATATATATTATATATATATTATATTTTATATATATAATTAGTTATATATATATATATTAAGTATATATATAATTATATTATATATATGTAATTGATATTATTATTATATTTATATATATATATCTATTATGTTATATTATTTTTTAATTGTTACTAATATTTCTGGTTTCCTAAAGAGATTGTTGGGACCATGCAAAGCCAGTTGTCATCAAGTACTCTAGTAATATATAAAATTATTGACTTATTTTTCTCTTTAGTAATAAATAATTTATAATTCCTATATTATATAAAATAATAACATGATTATATGTAACATCGAACATATAAAATGTGTGATTTTTAAGGAATTTTGAGAATATAAACTACGAGTATTAAACAGAACGTTGCACATTTTTTTCTTAATTTAAAGCTTTTGACAAGCATCTATTTCGTTATTAGTGTAGCGGAACTAACGACTGAGAAATATTATTACAACACTTATCATAACAGAATGCCAGCGCTTTTTCATACGCAAGTATCAAACCCGTTTTTGAAAGTGACTTGTCATCAGGGAGAGCGGAGTTAGGGTTCACTTACACTCAATTTAAAAAATTCATAGGCCCGATACGATAGCCGCGGAAAAATGCAGTGCGTCGTTGGCTTGTCCGACTATTTAAAAAAAAATTTCAGCTACGACTACGGCTATAAGAATTGATAGTGCGGCCGTAGCCTGTTTAGTAAAGCGAATAGCTGTAAAATCCGTTGCGGTACATTGCCCAGCTATTGATATAATATATTATTATTATATATTATATATATATTATTATTATATATATATAATTTTATAATATTTTTAGTATATATAGTATATATTATTTATTTTTAAGTTATTTACACAATTAAATAGTATTTTGTTATTTTATTTTTATATATATATATTTTATTATTTTTTATCTATATAGAGAGATGTGGTAGTGACTAATTTACTGGATAAAATTATTTTCTTAATAAATAACAAAAAAACGTACCAAATATTTTTTGAGATTTTAGTTTTTCGTTTAAACACTACATTCCAACTTCTATATATAATTATTAGTTATAATATAATTATATTTATATATTATATATATGTTATTGTATATATATATATATATATATATATATAATTAGGTATATATATATATTATATGATACTATATATAAATTATATATATTAGTGATAGGTAAGGGAATATTTTAGGAACGAGAGAAATCTCTCGCAGAGGCGCCAGCAAATTGTTTCGATTATTCTTTACGGAAAACTGGAATATATGGCAAGCAAATTTTAAAGATTACGTATCATATATATATATTATATATATATATTATATTATATATATATATATATATATATATATATATATATATAATATATAATAGTATATAATAGGAGTATATATTTAATTTAATATATTCTATATATTATAATAAAAAAACTCATTACTTTTTCTTGGTAAAAACCACTTTTAGGGTGTAGTAAGGCTAATTAGTTAGGCCTATAGGTTAGAGATTAATTAATGTTAAATTAGGTTTAGGCTCTCACGCGTTAGATTAGGTTAGGTTTAGGTAAGTTAAGGTTAGTTAGGGTACGTAAGTTAACCTACCTAACTTAACTCAACGCTAACCTAAGCTAACTAACCTAAGCTAAGCTATGAATATATCTAATAGTATATATTATATATATATATATATATATATATAGTATATATACGAACTATTATATAGAAACTATATTATATATAATAGTAGTATATAATATATATAATCTATTATATATTTATACTCAAATATATATTATTTTTCCTAATTATTTCTATTAATACATTAATCTAGAATTCTAATTATTTCCGTCTATTAATTTTTTATTCATATTGTATTCAGGAAATGCTTTTTAACGAAATACTCTATCATTACAATAAGCGAACTCTAAATAACACAATCCGTCTCGCTTCTTATCAGGAGTGAGCCAGTAGCTAGCGTGCAAGCTGTGTGAGAAAGTTGAGAGAGAGCACAAGATGGAGTAAGAGAGAGAGTAGACAGAAGAGAGATGAAGAGAGTGAGATGAGAGAGAGAGTAGGAATGTGAAAGAGATTTAAGAATTAAAAAGTAGAATTTTTAATATATTATTACACAAATTATTTATATTAATTATGAAATGTACGATATTTATTATATAATTTTAAATAAATTATTATTTATTCTACATTTTTATTTAAATATAACTTGCCCTATACTTTTATTAAAGTGGATATCCATACACAAAGTCATTTCTTTGATTTCATATTTTATTTCTAGTTTATTATTAAACTCATACCTATCTCACCTATATATTATATATAGTTAATAAACTATACATCACTACTATAATATATAATAATTATATATATATATATATCATATAATTAATATAAATATTATATTAATATATATATATATTACTATTATAACATAATTAAGTGATTGAACCATTTTAGTGGATAATTTCGGCCTGATACCTTGCTACTATAGTAAAAATGCTAATATATTATATATATTATTAAAAATACATTTAAATTACAATCATAGAAATAATAATTAATTAATCAATAAGAAAATTACATTTAAATATACAATAATTAACTTTATTAAATATACTATCGTACTAGTGGACCTAAAATTCACACTGACGAGACCTAACTAGATACTGAACTATATATGGACTTTACTAAGTGGCTATTGAACTCCGTAACTATTAAGAGTATTATGAGTTAATATTAGGTTAAGTTGGTTTAGCGTTAGGTTAGGGGTTAGGTTAGGTTAAGTTTTGAGCTGTATGGTTAGCTTACCCAAAAATTTAATGTATTTACTCTACTGTTAGGGTATGTGATATGATTTATTAATCTCATTGTTCCGCCGGCTGGGAGTCAACCATATATAAATAGCCATATATATTACGAAACTTTGTCATCATACTATATAATATAATATATATAAACCTATAACACTATATATATACGTGTACTATATATAATACACCTATTAATAAACTACTATATATATAATATACCTTATATATAATATTATATTTATATTATATATACCGGTATATATAATAGTAATATATAATTATATACTATTTATATAAACCTTATATTATATATTATATAACTAGTAATATATAACCTATATATAATATATATATATATATATATATAAATTTGGTACTTCAGTACTATTTATAGCAACTTTCTCTCAAAGTTAAGAGATAACGTCATAAATTCGTGATCCAGAAATGAGCTATTACGTTGCTCACAAAAAAAATTTTTGGGTGCTTCCATTTCCTAGAATTATCGTAATTGCTTTGTTGTTTTGCGTTTTACTTTGTGAGAAAGACGTATTATAATTTTCTTATAAATAAAAGATTTTTCTATCGTTATACAATAAATAATTAAAGGTTTGAAAAGAATTATGGTAGCCTAAATGAAAAATGGGGTTTCTTTTTTTTTTTTTTTTAAACACTACAAGTTCGGACCTCGTTTCGCATCCTGGCAACTATTGCCTGAAAAAGCCAAAAGCAACACCCCCCCCCTAATCTCCTGCCTAACGCAATTACCTTAGTGGAGGTGGGCGCAAAAAAATTAATTTGGGCCTTGAAGAGGAGGAAGATTTGAATGCAGCAGGAAAAGACAGACGAAAGACAAGGAGGCAAGTAGTTCCATAGGAAGCAATGTGACTGTAAAGAAAGAGACACCACAACAACTTCGCACCTAAGGTTTCTAATGCCATTCACATAACTATCATGTGAGTTAGACAAGCGTGCCTTCTCTTGCCAATACGGGCGCGCACTGTAGTATTTGGTGTATGGAAGGCGAAAGAGCGGTCGACTCTGTGTAGCAACCAAGGTTTCTAATCATACCAATATTCATGTGAGAGAAAAGCGTCTCTTGCAATACGAGGGCGATGTAGTAGTGTAGGAAGGCGAGAGGTCAACTCTGTCTATGACACCGGCCGTTGTAATACCTATAGTATAAAGAAATAAGAGCAATCCAAAAGTTCCCACGTATCGCATAAGCAAAAGATCACCGTAAGGTTAAGTCTGCAAACATTAATCTAACTATATATTTATATATTAACCGCCAACACAGATAAATTACGTTAGAGAAGAGTAGTACAGATAAGATCAACAGTTATAATAAGTCCCTACTTACAAATAATTCACCCCATGCCCCTTTTATAAGTATAGAAAGCTTACGTTCTGTTATAAATTATAAAAAAAATCAATTCTATGAACTTTACACAAGACCTAAGATACGTATAGCCTTACTCCCAATGTGGTATCTCACCAAATGCATAGGGTAAATCCTTCTACATCTAAGGCAGATCCATAATATTACATGTATCACCTCACTAAAATCCATTTTCAATTATTTACTCCTATTACGAACATATTTGCTCATTTTTATTTTTACCTTCCACAACGTTAATATTCTAACTGGACAATTTTTTTATATACTGACTACAATCTAACCTACTTTTTCTTCAGTTATCCTCTATAAGCCTGTCCTATGTCATTACATCACACTCAACTATACCATTCGCCTAAACCATTCGTACTATCACCTATCAAATTCAACTTTCCATAAATGAATCCAATAAATCAACTTAATAATACTATACTAATCGTCTTATCCATTTTAATACTCTCATCTTATATCTTTATTTAACACACTCTGATTTATTACTTAACAAGCTCATTCTTCATTTTAATCAATAGTTTTATACTCTCTACTTCTAATCTAGGACCTCTAAATTGTAATCTCATTATACTGAACTAAAATTGTTATCCATTAGAATATAATTGCCTATCATATTAATTCCACTACCATAGTTATTCACACTGGTATTAATATACATTAACACCGTATTGTATCAATTATGAACTCTTTCATAGATCAAAAAACCCTAAGCTGCACTCAAGACTTAGTTCCTAATCTGTATTCAACAAGAATTTAATTGAGCAGAAGCCACCTTCCAATCAATGACAACTTTCTAATAAAATCTGCATCATCATGTACTTATACTTTTTTACATACCACAACCATTATAGCTTAAATTATTTAAAACACAGAAGCTATGTTTAACTATAAATTTCTACATCACCTAGCATGATTTATCACACCTCATATCATCAAACCCAACTCTCGACCATTATATACTACCTAACTCTTATTCAGAACATTTATTACTTTGAACACTTCTATCATTTTCACACTCTACAATCTGTCAAACCCTATCTATCTCAATAACGCATTCAACTTTCTCAGATGTGCTACCACAAAACAAAACAAATGCGTACATTATAATCAGGGCATTCTACCTCCCTATATCCATTTTCCCCATCAGTCTATAACATCCTTACCCCTATAATCAACTCATCCTAACTTATGTATTACTTTTATATCATACTTCATCCAATAAAACAAATTCATAAATGGTCTCACAATGGAGTAGGCTGACAATAGAATTATTATAGTACTCACATCGCTTATTAAATATTAATAATATACTCTATATATCATATTTCAACTTCCATAATTTATTCTTAACATTTATATATACACCACTTCATCTATCAACGTACATATTTACTTTTTGATACTATACCATTCAGTTAGGCTATAATCCAACTATAACACCATATCATATCAACTTAATCTAACATGTCAATGAGTTTCCCTATTAAATATCCTATCATTATAACGCCTTGTTTATTAGTCAGATATCCATAAAACTTATAAAATATTACAATTTATTTTTATCTTCTCTCTTATTTTCTTCAATATCATTATTTGTAATTCTTCATATAGTTGATAATAGATTTTACTATCTGCAAATTACCTATACTAAACATTATACTAAATAGCATACCATGATTCCTTCGTCAATTACAGATCTCTCAGAGTCACTCGACACATGTATCTATATACATTTTATTATATATATTTTTATATTTATATTTATTATATATATAATATCTTACTATATCTACCAAAATATGCATTACATATATAAATTTCCTGCATAAATATAACTCAATTAATCCACTTTCCTTATAGTTTATCCTATCCAGTTATACCAATTAATTAAAATATACTATCTTAAATTTACTATATTTTATTCTATTCAATTATATACTGAAATCTCATCACAACCCTTCCGGCAGTAACTAATATCCTTCTCAAAAAACGCTTTAGTTACCACAAACTTATAATCCATATTCACAGTCATCTACTAGAACATAGCTGCCTTCCCGAGCGCGTTAGATTTCGAGTCTATACGCGACGTTGAGATGATTACTTCTTTTTTTGCAGCCCAATAATTGGTTCTATTAAACTCTACGTTGGTTTCGCTTGTTCGGTGTTGTTGTGGGTGTCCGTGTGCACTATCTTTGTTACTCACCTCTCCTGTTTTAAAGTATTATTTATTAGTTGATATATATATCCTATTTTTTGGCTATATATTACATTATTACTAATATCACATGCACACACATTTCACAATTATATATTACCTCTATTATCTTTCAATTTAATCTTTCAAAAAGTGTTAATAGCAGTATTTATCAAAGTGTCTTCTCTCTACACATATTCTATGCTCGCAATTCTCATTTCATTATCAAGCTTAATATACGAAATGAAGTAATTACATTCCCTTACTACTATATTATAATTTTAATATATTAATAATATATATAATATATTCAATTTTTCTAAAAATATATTTACTTATAAACTTTTATAAAACCTTTGGTGCTTTCTTCCTCAAAGCTTTACTACTATTTACCTTTTAAATAACAGCTTCTACAGGAAAAAATTACTACCCCAAAGCCAAATTGTTTCCATTTATGTATAACAAAATACTCCAACGTATGCAACTTTTAATTTTGCCTTTCTTCACCCCTATTATAATTTATTTCTAATACACATCGTTTATATAATTCGACTATATTCGTATCAAACCTATTTTATTTCTCATATATACCTAACGCTTCTTTTTTATTTTATTTAATAAGTACTTAGCATCAACTTCTTCCATTCCATTTCAACTCACTATTTATAACACATATTCTTACTTCTTAATAAGTCTACATCCACATAATTTCGTTCTTTCAACTCTTCTAACAAGGCTAATTCTATCAGTCTTGCGTCCAAGTTTTCTGATCATCATCTTTTATTATGTATTCAATGTTAACAACTGAATATTTGCTAATAGAATTCTAATCTAACTATACTTTCCTTATTACCTTTGAATTATCATTATCTTACTTTATAACCTCTCACTTCTAACCATATATCCCCTATCCACTTCTTTAATAATTTAATTACTACATTCCCTTTCATCCCCATTCATATAGCTCCACTAAACACTAATGAAGTGATAATCCAACATATAATTATATATGTATTATATCTCATTCCACTTCAATTTCCTCCCTGTCTCTGGATTTAATTCAACATAACATCATCCATACATTCAACATCGTCCTTTACATTTAACCAACACGTATATAGTGATCAAATCTAATAATCGCATTTTCACTATCGGTATACCTATCATATCTCACTAACTTTATTGTGAGTTACTATCTTCATTTGAGCTTCATCTTACTAAACTATTCCCCTTTACAATGTTGCTTCATTAGTTGCTCCCATCAATCACATATTGATCACCTATTTAGTTTCATATATTCTGACGACTAGGACTAGAGCATCCTTCCTTTATATTCCAGGTGGTTACTATCATAGATAATATTAGAATATTATTCTTTACCAACAGACGAATAATTATAAGGTAATCAACTGAGAGTAACACACTCTACGCTCCTATCCTTAACTGGCTAGAGCACTTCCATGCCACCCTTCATGGTATAGCAGGAGTAGAACTACCGCGGCGGTCATAAGGAAACTGCGATGAATTATATAGATGTGCTGCCCGGCTGAGGTCTTTTATTTATATGCGCATGATAGCCACTGTCTGAACCACCCAACAGATGAATTTTCAGTCAGTCGAGTTTGTATAATTTTTGAGTCCCATAATGGTTGGGTTATATATAATATGTTATATATATAATCATCTCACCACATCTGCTAAGCTGTGACGATTTAGTGGAAGATTAGTGCGAGAGGTTCTCGTAATCGAGTCATCGGCAAACGTTCTCTATCCGACTGTGCTAGTCAGATGCTTGCGACCACGAGAATAGCAGGTGTTAACCTCATAGCACATACGAGGGAGCAAACTCAGAACCAATTCCAGAGCTCTAAACTCACAACCTTGTTGCGTTGATGATGACGCGATAGATAGAAGTAAGCTGTGAAGTGTAGAGAGAGATTGCACCACCGCACGAGGAGATCCGCCAGAGAGATGAGAGTATGGATGTATAGGATGATGAGATAAGAGCGATGAGAGAGAGAGAGAGGAAGAGAGAGAGAGAGAACGAGTAGATAATAAGAGAAGAGAGATCGTAGAGAGTATATTATTCAGTGCTATTTATATAGATACTAGTTCTTACTATCTTAAGAGAGATATAATTTTGTAATTACAAGGTAAATAATTAAAAATCTTTGGAAGCCTGTGGAAATAGTGTGTCTAATAATTGGTATGAATGTAAGTATATATTTATATTCTAGTGATATATTCTTTTCCTTTCTCTAGGTATTTTTGACATTTCTCCTTTTTACTGCACAGCCCCACTTCCATCACGTAACAAGAAGCTTAGATGAGTTATATTGTACACCCGAGTGGAGTAATCAATTAGATGATAGCCGTATCGCTTTACATATATATCACCTCTAACACGAACATAAGAATCATTGATGGGTCTTTTATTTATATCACTACTTAATATAATATAATATTATCACACTATTAATATAATATATATATATATCTGACTACATAGAATAATCTTATTAATATGAAAGAATATAGAGTATAATATAGGCTATAACTAGCTTCTAAAAACCTCCCTATAATGTTTATTAAATAATACATATAGAGGAAATGTATTTTTTCCATTGGCTGACTCTTCGCAAAACAAGGAACTATGAAAATGAAAATGTTTGAAACTGTGGAAAAGATAACTATAGCGAGTAAATATATGTTAATAATTCTACCTCGCAGAAATTCGACAAGCTTTACAGTGTAGCATCAAAAGTTTCCTTTCTTTGGGAAAATAGATGAGATGGGAAACTGAATGATAAAAATGAATGCCTCTATGACTAAAAAGACATAGATGCAATATATTAGAGACATTTAGCTCGAAAATGGAATGCCTCAATGATAATATAAAAGGAGCAGCTTAAGGAAATATATAATTTACAGAATAACGTTATGAATAAGTAACTAATTTATTTAGGTTAATACTATCATTAATATACAATGAGGCTGAGCAAATTATTATTCTGAAATATCAGAGTATATAAATACTCATAATTCAACGTAGCTACTAAATATCCAAAATTTAAATATAAATCATTCATGATAGTATATACCTATACTATTATTCTAATACTATACTATATATAATAATAGTTTACGTTCTATAAATAAATACATATACTAAATTTCAGATAAATATACTAAATTCAGTAAGTATCTAACAACTTTCATTGAATATCAGTCAGCCTATCTCATAAGATTGAACAAATTAAATATTGTTATTTGCTACCAACAATGAAAATAATGACGGTTTCTTTATAGTTTAAGAATATTTGAATGATATACCTTAATCTTGATTATTGATTAATACATTTTGAAATGTACTTAAAGATACTAAAAAGTTAAGGGTTTTTAATAATAAACAAGTAACAGAATAAAATATACCACCAAACAAGGATAAAGAAGGATACAACATAAATAGTGGAAAATAGGTCAACGCCCCATAAGTCACTACCGTCCTTGCCTAACGCCAAAATTCCCTTAAGTTGGCGCCCAGTACGCTGGCCCAAATCTAAAGAGCAGAAGCATTTAATAGGCAGGGTGAAACATAGTTGAAGGCAAAAAAGACAAATATACTTTTTTCCCACAAAAACCCAGATGTGGCTAAAAGGAGGCCCTCACAACGAGTGTTCTCCTTGTAGTGTCATAATATTCCTGCACATCTCAATCATTCTAATGTGACGTAACAGGAAACCTGTTGTGTTTTGAGGGTCGACGCTCACGTGGTGGAGGAATGCTGAGAGCTTAATTTCCTCCTCTGAGTCAACCTGCTGTTTGTAATACCCTATATAGAAAGACAATAAAGAGCACCAAAGTCCCACTGTCGCAAAGAAAGACTGAGGTAAGGTCTGCCTACACTTTACCATCGTCCCACAACATGCGAAATCTTAGTAAGAAGAGTCAGATCGACATGTCCATACGCCAACGTCCCCAAGATAGCAGTGATTAGTCACATTACCTTAGCTCAGTTGAATGCTTGCAAGTGTTGTGAGTAAATTAAAAAAAAGTCAAATAATCCTTAATATAATACCCTTATTCCACTAATATAATAAAAAAGGGATAATACCCTAATGAACGGCCTCATATCCTAGTGTGATTAATATCTACTACCCAATGCAGGTGATTCCTCCATCACTATAGGAACAGACACCTATATTCATATATACCCCATATATCCACAAAAACCCTTCATTTTATACTCTACCTATTATGAAATCACCTTTCTTCTCACCTATCTAATCAAGACTCACATTCATTCTTAATTTATCTCAGATCTCCTATTATATATCATTATTATAATATATATATATATACTTAGCTTATACCATACCACTTTTACTTTATTACGGTAAATCCCTGCCTGTCTAATGTCCATTATATAACCACACTCTATATACCTTATACGCTCTACTTATAACCTATTCGACTATAATTACATACACTTCACATTATACCTTTCCAATAATACAAATATATATCACATAACTCATTAATAAAAACTATATCGTTTATTAACTACTATCTCTATATTATGTCGTTTCTGCCTTTACTAACCACTCACAACTTCTAAAATACAAGTATACTATCTTCTTCAATTATTAACTCAAATATATTTTTACTCACTTATCTACATGGATAACCCTTAAAAAATTTGTACTCTACTGTAACAAATTTGATATTTTTACCTTTAAAGTAATAATTTTAGTATGCTATACTCTTCATATTCTCACACTATAGTTTTCGATTCATGGTTTATTAATTTTGTATATATATATATAATATATACATTTATAAACCCCGGTAATAATAACAATAAACCCTTATCAGCGCACTCTAAGAATTAAGTTCATTTGTCATTCAACAAAGGTAGATAATTAAAGTATTGACACTCCATAGTCACATTATATAAACCTATTTATACAATCCATAAAATATGACAATATTTTACTAAATATTCTGATCATCCTGTAACTCTTTATTATCCATCAACATCTATATCTAAAATAATTTACAACACAAGAGACTTGTTACTAATTATCTTCAATTATACACATCTATAGCATGACATTTACTACACCTACAGTAATACTATCAACTCATCAAATACTTCTCAGATCCTAAATTATATCATAACACTTTATATCTTATCTAGACATTTTATACTTATTTAACCTCCTATCTCATTTTCACAATCAATATCTGTTACAAAATATATCACCCTCTCAAATATATAGTCTCACGCTCATCTAAATACTTTCTTCTAGTAATTATGCTTAACAAAAACAAATACAAAATCAAATGCGTACTAATTATTACTTACATATGATAGGCATTCTATACACTATCTTACCCTTTCACCATCACAGTCTAACTAACCATTTTCATATTTCACCTTCAAAACCATTGGCCTTTTGATTTGTAATCATCTATCACATCCAATAATAAAAACTCAAATAATATAAAACTTGGATAAGGAGGCCATGTAACAATTTAAGAACTAGAACTCACAATCGCTATTAAACAATTTAATAATACTCATTTCCAATATTTCTAACACATCCATATATTATAATAATATCTCATACACTCAACTACTTCATAATATCCACCGTACATATATTATTTTCAATAAATATTAACGATGCCTGTAGATTTAAAAACAACTAAAAATCAATTATAATAAAACTGCATCTATATACATTCATTATCGATGTCCCAGGTATTAGACATTCAACCATAACGCCCTGTTTACATAAAAAGTCATAAAACTAAAATTAACAGCTTAAGTTTTGTTATCTTCTCTTCATTATATTAATCCCATACAAATTATTAGATTCCTTTCTTTAAAATGCTTACTAGATTATTTCATACTGAGTACTAATAATACCTTTATTATAACTACTTCTAAAATGCTATATATCACATTATTCTATTAATTAGTATAATCATGATCCTTAAAATCACTACGTATACATATCACATCTTCATTTATTTAAAACCAAATAATTACATATCACAATTAATATTACTTATCCTGCAAAATTAACTCATAAACTACATCTCTATAAATAGTTCCTATACAGATTATTATATACCAATTCAACTATAATCTATTACTTTATAAATAAGGGTCTATTATCGATCTCATCTCCAAGACCCTCAATCGTACACCTATATATAAACATAAATATTACCTATCTATACTCAAAAACGCTTAAGTTATACAATAATAATACTCACTCAATAACTTTAATCATATATATATATATATATATACTATATATATAAATATACTGATACAGATATTTTTGTTAATATAAACTACCATTTACTCACTCATATATTAAATTTCATTCTAATTTTTTTTTATCTGAAATTTAAAACTCATTTTTAAACTATTTATTAAGTTTAATTTTTAATTACACTATATATATATAATATATATCTATTATATATATTTTAATAATATCTCATTACTTATAATATATATATTTTTATTGCTACATTTTATTCTAAACATGCACTAACAATTATCACGATAAGCACATTTTTATTTGACTAATATATCTATCAATCATTTCATTATCAAAATCACTACATACTAGGATAAGATAGAAAATGGTACATATTTGTGACTTGTATTTTACTTTCTCAATCTGGTTTTAATGGTGTCTTTTCTTAATTTAAAGATTATTTAAACTTCAACTTTGGTGAGTTGCTTATCTCTCCAAAGTACTTCCTATTCTATATTGAGTATAAGTCCCATTGACTCCTAACTATCCAAAAATCTATGTTCATATCTATATTATATAAATATATATGTTTCTTTTTAACCTTGTTAAGAAGTCAGTACTAGTTAGCATTCAATATCGAAGGTGCCGTAATCTGATCCTTCCTTTATTATATATTTATAACCATCGTTTAATTTATATTTAGAGTATTATGATCAAGTAATAAATTTAATCCTAAGTTTTCAATTATATACATATGCATATCATATTATTACTAACTTATTTAGATTATATAGCTATAATATGTATAAATATATAATATACTATATATTATATAAATCATATAATATATTACTAACTATTTTAGATTTAACATATCACTCTTCATCAAATACACATTGTGAAAATCATTCTTCTTACAAGATCCTCTTACATACTTTATTTAATCAGAAACTTAACACTCTGGAAGCAACAACTTTATTTTAATGCTAGTCATATCCAGTTTCCTCCTATCTCTTTACCTCATAAATAAACAGTAAGCCTATTATATCTTGAATTTAATCATATTTTCATTTTTAAATTTAATGCTCATGTCTTCATCCATAACAGATCACTATTGAGTATATTAACTTTCCTCATACAAACTCAAAAAGAAGAACTTACTACTTTTATAATCTTATCAATTCTTTATCTCACTAATTTAAAATTTTTCAGTTTTTTTTAAAATTATGAGCATGCATTTCCTTATATTAGGGGTGCACCAAAATAATTAATTGATAATCAGTATTCAGAATATTTTAATTTTTTTTTAATATACATCAACATCTTCAACAATGTCCTTCTTTACCAACTACAAAAATCAATCTGCATTTCGACTTCGGTTACGCATCCTATATTGTTTAACACGCCATATATCAATCTTCTACTAAATTCTCATTTTCTCCACAATCACAATGATACCTATTACTTTTTTGTCCTTAACGATCATATCCTTTTTAATTAGGGGCAGAATATCAAATAATAAAAAAAATATTATAATTAATGAAAAAAACTACCCTTTTAACGTGCTTTAACTTCCCATTAACGAGGGTTAACAACGGGGATAGGAAAGTCGAACATTTTCAAGGCCTGCTATCCAAACAGCGCACCAACATGTTCGAGTCGAGTTTTAATTTTTGCCCAAAGGAAGATAAAACTCCAACTGCTACGCGGAGGATTTGAAGCAGCGTCCTCTCGTATGAGTCGGCGAGTCAACAACCGGAGTTGAAATATTATAATAAGGAAACTTTCCCAAGCACAAGCCTAACACACATTTCACAGGTGATAGCAAAAGGAGAACTTGAAGTGAGAAAGAGAGGAGAGAGAGAAGAGAGAGAGAGCGAGAGGACGAGAGGAGAGAGAGAGAGAAGAGAAGAGAGAGAGAGAAAGAGAAGGAGGAGAAAAGAATGACGAGAGAGAGAGAACGAGAGACCGAGCAGCAAGAGATTTAAATACAGTAGTAATACCAAGATGAAGGGATGATTCACAGCAATGCCAAAGGAAATTTCAGAAGAAAAGTCGGTGGAAAGAAGGAGGACCCACAACGACAAGTGAAATGGGAGTCAATATATCACACCACACAACGATAGGTAAATCATGGAAACCAGAGCAAACACCCCCTTTTAAAACAACTAAGAGGGCGCGGAGGACGCTTTGACTCGGCGGAATCGCGTGAAGTTAACTCCTCGATCACCTGCCGTTTAAGAGTACCTATTAGTAAAAGACAGAGCATCAACGTCACGCTCGCAGAGGGTAGGGCTACAACCAGGATTAGAATAGAAAACGTAAAGGGGGGACAGTTTCTATTTTCAACAATACATTATGACGCATCACTATCAATCACTTCCAGCTAGCATACAATACTGAGCCCTTACTTCACTCGTTACAAACATTTTTCAGATTAATCTCAGAGTCACACTTTCTTGAACAGAATCAACATCGCCCTCAGATGAACAATATATTGTTTTATAGCAACACATACTAGAATTTTTAACATTTAATTTTAACTTACTGTTAATAGGTACTCACAAAAACAGAAATCCATCATCGCATCTGTGCCGTAAGTCACATCCTTCTTCAACAATCTTCTCTCCTCTCGTCTATCCTCTCTTGCTCTCTCTCTCTCTCTCCTCTCTCCTCTCTCTCTACTCCTTCCTCCTCCTCTCTCTCTCTCTCTCTACTATTATATATAATATTATATATATATTTACTATATATATATATATTATCTCTATAATTATATATATTATATATATATATAGTATTTAAATAATATATATATACTATATATTATATATTATATATATATATATATTATATACTATTATATATTATATACTATATATATATATATATATATATTCTTATTATTATATATTATTTATATATATACATAATATCATATATATAGATATAAATATATATATTATTTGTATATAAATATTATAATATTATATAATTACTAAATAATAATCATATCATACATCAACAAGAGCCTATATATATTATAATATATTT
>JABUQX010088066.1:0-52500 GCA_015478945.1 Trachelipus rathkii
AATTCTTTTATTGGTTTTGTTGTTCAGTGTTTTTTTTTCTCCTGCGTTTTATTCTTCCGTTAAGAGGACTCACGAACTCTCTAAACGAATAGTGAAGAGGATTCGAACCCCACCACAATTATTGTGGAAGAATCGAATACCACACAGTGTAACGAAGCTTTTATGGATAGGTTAGTGAGAGATTGGAGGAGAGAAGTAATAGTTCCCTTATATAAGGATAAAAGGGGGGGATATGGGTAACTGTAAGAATTACTAGTGGGAATTGGTGTCGAGTGGTTGTATGGAAGATGATATTGCTGATATTTTTGGTCGAAAGAGTGCAATAGAGTACGTCGAGTGACTGATTGGTGAGACACATAGTATTGCGTTTCGGTGGTTAGAGGACGGTGTGATATCAAATCTGTTACATTGAACAATGAAAAAATGAGAAAGAAAGAAATGTATTTAGGATTTATGGACTTGCAACAGGGTATTTAGGGAATTTAATAGGGAAGCTCTATGGCACGTTGTTAAAGATAAATATGGTGGTGTGTGGCAATCTCTGGATGAGAAGTCCAAAAAATATGTACGACGATAGTGTGTACGTGTGTAGGAATAAATGGGTAAAGGTTGATTGCGCTTCAATATTAAAAGAGAGTGAGCAGGATGGGTTGTATGTCTCCTTGGTTGTTAATTTGTTATTGGATGGGGTTATGAAAGAATTAGAGGTGGGGTGCAGGGGAAGTTTTTAGAATGATAAAGAATAGAATGAGGTGAGGTGGAGGATGGGCCTACCTCATTCATATGTGGATGATTGTTATGTTTGCTCGAGCGAATCTGAGAGAGTTTGGGAGGATTGAGAAGTGATTTGGCCGGGTGTGTAAAGTGTAAAAGAAGAGGTTGAAAGTAAATAGTAAATAAGTATCTCAAGCAATCATCCTCGATGAAGATTAGAAAGTATGTAGTAGACGATTATGGTTGTGGCTCCGGATACGGAAGTCGTAACAGAGGGGCCTTATAGAAACACAATGGATAATTTTTTTATTACGAAGGAATTATTTTATTTATAATAATATATGGTGTGAAGTTATGTTGGATGGAGGGAAGCAGCTGGAACAGTGTTCTTGAGTATAAATTATTAGGATATTGTTGGCTATTGAAAAGGAAATTGAGATGATTGCCAGTTTGTAGTAAGGAAAATGTGATGGTAAGAAGGAGAGTACGGAGCAATGAATCGCTTGGTGGATGTAAACGGGGACTAAGTCTGAGGCGTAGCGGGCCTTACATGAGTGCTGATGTTGTTACCTTGTATAATGTATAGTAGTGAAGCTATGGTCTGGAATAAGAAAGTATAGATCTAAAGTTACATGTGTTCCAGAGAGCATGGCAATTCTAAGAGTTGGTCGTGTTGAGGGTGTGAGAAAACAGAATTGATTAAAAATGAGGAATTGAACGCATTAGGGAATTGTGTGGAATGTGAAGAAAGATAACATTGATGAACTTATTGAACAGTACATGAGATGGTTTAGGTCATTGTGGAACAAGGGATTGGATGAGAGTCGGTTTAAAGGCGGGAATTGTATAGGGTTGAGGGTGCGGGAGACCGCGAGAGGAAAAGTTGGATGAGTCAAGTTAAAAGGATGCCGAGGAGAGAGAATGTTGAGTTTGGCCAAGGCGGTGAATAGTCATATAGAAGTGATTATGGAGCAGGTTTGTGAACGTGCAAGTGAATCAGGCTATGTATATGGCCACTGGAACCCCAAGGGATGAACCTCTACATTGACGACGATGCCAATATCGATATACGGAGGGGTCCGTCGCGTTCTCGTGAAGCTCTCAGGGGGATGTTTCTCCGACTGCGGCGTATCGTTTCTCATGTGAGGGTAATGATAAAGTGGCTGTGGTTAAGGCTGGGGCTTTTCTTTCGACTTGCGTCATTACTTTTTCGTGTTCTCTTTTCTGTCCCGGCTGTATAATATCACCTTACCACATAGTACATGGGGGCGAAGGTGGAGGTGGGGGTCTGGTGCATGATGAATAGTGCCTTAAAGCAAGAAGCAACCAAATGTATAATAGTAGACAAATTAACATTTGAAACATTCACATCTAAGATTATAAGCATGTATGGTGAATATAAGTGAGCATTATAAGATAGTATATTCAATTAAGCTTTAAATTAATTTAATAGATAGATACAATTACGATATCGAAGACAAAAGTGAAAAAAACCTATTTTAAAACAACCAGAATTGGTGATTTAATTCTCTAGGCAATACGACGTCATTCACCGAGACACAGTAACTCATTCACCAAAAAGACATAAATACAAGAAATGTGGCAGCCGTGGAAAATTAACCTCCAAAATAAATTTAAATATTTAATCAATTTCTCCAAGTGCGACTCATGGAACAAGCAGTCCAAGCGTTCACCGCATTAATGTCCTTGGTTGCTTGGACTGAAGCTCCTTTCGGTCGGACAGCTTCATCTCTCTCGCGCGTTCCACCCACTACTCCCTACTCAAAGATCAGGAGCCTAGTGAATCCAGACACTACAACGATGGAGCAAAAAATACGATTTGAACGTAACTAATCCTTCCTTGAAAAATTAGGTACCTAAATAATCATACAGACACTGACAAAAGGCCGCAATGAAACTTCTAACGACTCACTCCACTATAATCGCTGCCATATACCCAGAATGCTCTACCCTACGCGAAGATCATGAATAATCCCTCGACTATGATGATGCGTGTGTCTGCTCGGAGACGCAACTGTCACAGTCAATCCTCGGACAATACATACTACTCCTTCTCCTTTATGCCAGACACTTACGCAAATTAGCAGCTCGCAGATCATCCGATCCCTGCCAGCCCTCTCTCACGAACACACTTCAAGCTCAATGATTAGCTCGAGAACAACATCCAAACTGACCTTAAAAACATCCGAATCTACACAGAGATACACTGCCTTTTAGAGAGTAATATTACCCCATACCTCACATAACGTTTTAGTACAGATCATTTCCAATATTATTAACAACCAAAAACCTTATTTTTCAGACAAAATCAGCAGTAATTTCGCATATCATTATAATATTGTTTTTTCTTCGTTCTTAATAATTTTTCTTAAATACGAAACACAGTTCTTCACGTTTTTTTTTTTTTCTTGTTTTTAGGAAAATAGTTTTACTTAATTATTTAAAAAAAAATTATCCAAAGAAAATTTTGGTTAATATGAGTGAACTAGTGTTATAAAAAAAAATAATATAATTAATTTACATAGAATTGCTTAAGATTTTTTTACGTTAATTTATATTTAACCATATTATATTTAAATTAATATTTTTTTAATAGTTTTATCTCTTCTTCTTTCACTATCTATCTATCTCGACGTAATGATATTCAAACAAACGTAACTAAAATTAAAATAAATATAAAATTGCACGTACGCCAGTATATACACCTCGAACGTCCATATGTCATTATTTGCAGATTGCGTAAAAGCCTCAAAAATAAACATTACTATATAAAAAATAAGTAAATCTTGAGAAAACTGGGTAATAAGGAAGATGGAGTATTATTTGGTTGAGAGCAGGGATACAAGCGAGTACGCGTTTAGAAACACTTGTTTTTACGAGAGTAGAATATCGTTATAGCCTAATGAATCGTTCCAATAGTGACGTTTCATCGGCACCGTTTAACTCGAAAGGTCTAATTCAAAATGGCTCTCCAAAAAGTCAGACCTCGGGAAAAACTTTGAGATATTTTTTTTCAATTTTGACTTAGATCTTCGACTTATTAACGGTACTCAAAAAATTTTACCACTATAAATAATTAATATAAATAGTTCCTACACGATAGTTTCGTGCGTGAAATTGTTGCCGCGTTTTGATCGTTTGAGTCATTTTCAGGGTCACTGAAGAAACGTCATTATATAATATAGTGACGCCTCGGATGGACCCAGGCCTCGATTATTCCCCTCCGACGGTCGTCTCGGTCATTACGAAACGTCACTATCGTATTTTGAGAAAAAAAACAATAAAGTTCACGAATAAAGGTATAGGCTTTAAAGCATATTTTTATACTTAAAAAAAAAACCTCACGACAGACAACTGCCAACAACCACAACTTGAAGACACCGACCAATCTCTCAATCAAATGTATACACGTCGAGAGGCTCTCTAGCGTGAGTGAGTGTGCATATACTTATTCTTTGCCCTCTATTCTAATCAAGCATCCTATACTGCTCTAACTAGTGTAAGGCAACGGGAGTGTTAAATCTCTATATATATAACTAATACGAGATCCTGCACTCTAACTAAGTATCCTACAACTCTATGATCCACTCATTATTGTTGAGATACCTAACAACATTCCTACACGTGTCGTACATAATAAACACAAAACACCATATCATCACGCTGATCATATCATTATCTCCGCTCTCCTCCCTATATATACACTTACCAAACGTACCGACACCGACGCTAGAGCTCGACAGCAATGACCAAGCATAAGCGGATACGCCCCAGAGCAATTCTCACGACTTATCGACTCAGTACGCGATTGTCCCTTCATTACTTGCATAACTCAATCAGTTTAGCATCAGATCTATACTCACCGAAGCTTCAATAACGCCGAAGCTACGTGTCCTCGGAATAATAGCACTATCCCTTAATCCTCTGCTAAACATCATCTCTTAAGAATCTCGGCAGCATCGCATCTCGCGCGTGGCTCCTACGGATAAGCAACTACTCAACATCTAGCTGATCTGCTTCCTGTATATGTAACATAACACCGTGAATGAGAACACACTCCATCATCTTCGATACTACGGTATAGCGCTCCGAATTTCAATACGATAATACTTATAACATAGCCCACTAAGATCTCCGTCGCCCTAGTGAGCTATCTCCTATAGAGCTCCTCCTCCGACGCACCGCTCATGGAATCTGCTAATATCATCACAGCGCGCCACGCGAGCTGACACATGTGCTCTCGTAGCATCATAGTAAGAGCTAGGAGCAAATATACATCAGTAAACTGCAACTCATACTATATCCGATTGTGAATGAATCACATATCCTCCAATAAACTCTCAGCGCCATCACGGTGAGAATTGCTGTACTCCAACACTCTGTAATCTACCTAACTAGAGTCTCTATACTATCCTATGACTCTAAGCATAGATCACGTGAGCCCTGCGACTCTCTCTCACGACATGGTCACTTATATAACCGCCTCGCTCATAAGCCTATCCTCGCTTGCCATTAACGAGTCACTATAATTACCTAAAGAAATATTGTTATAACCCCTGCTTGTAAAATAGAACCTAAAGGCGGCCAATGACTAGTTTCGTGTCGATCTGGAAAACTGTCTCTCTCCTCCTCGAATCGCTCGCGAATTCCGACTCGACATATTTCCAGCACCAAAGCCTGAGCGCTCCATACTTGATACAAACTAAGGCTACAATATCTATAATCGAATCACCTCTCTTACCACTACCTCTCTATAGCCAAGGCTTACGTGGTGGTGATGGCCAACCATCAGCCCATCATGTAAAAAGAAACCGTATCAATGGAAATGCATCCCTATCAGCGTATACTGTAGTCATCGAGTGTTGCCAAGCTACAATCTAAGTCAGTGATCAGATCAGTGCTAGTCGCACATAACAGAATGCTAGTGTGGACATTTACGCCTACTCACGGACACGTACGGGCGTGTTGTACATCACATTCACTCAGACACTCACATACCCGTAACGAAAAGTGCACTAATTCGAATCAATTATACATCCTACCACTCCCACAGTGAGGTGGCGAGAGGATGAGAGAGAAGACATACACCTTCAGGATATATCACAGAGAGAGGAATATGCATCTTGTGGAGCGAATAAGAAAGGAGTATAAGGGGCTTCTCACACTGGCGCGAACGATGAAGCTATTTTATGATGATGCAAGGATTCCAATACCAAAAACCACAGACACCTTGAACAATAACAAAAAAAACCGACTCTGAACTATAGAATTATTAATAAATAAATAGGTGTATGATTGTTTCTCAAATGTTCTGCATAATTATCATTAAAGTATTATACCATCAGGATTTTTATTACTCACTTAACTATATAATTCAGTCTTCCCAGTCTAGAGCTAATACCAATCTTGTCGTTATTCACTCGATTCTAGCAATTTTATATTTAGCGTTGAATACACTCTCAAGTTAAATAAGGTCTAGGCTTCTTCCCTCTAAAAAAAAAACAAAAAACCCTACAAAACGTAGGACGTGTGGTTTCGTAATGATGAAAATTACATTTATTAAGACTTAAGCAATTTCTGTCAACACAACGCTTAAGGCATATATGAAATGCGGTCATAATACCTTGTGCAATAATTAATGTCCTTTTTATTAAGCGGTCCCCTCTTTCACGTTATCTAATCGGGGGCGAGAGAGATTACAATTAAAACATTCCTCCGTTTTACTTATATCGGCTGTGAGAGTGATGTATGCATAAAACAAAAATTTCAGACTCTTGCTCCTTAACGTCGAAGCTTCTGTATGTTCGAGGGCAAGAAATTAGGTCAATAGCATCACATATAACGATACCATCTGTGTAATAAACCAGTCATACTAATATATCACATAATATCTTTATATATACCCTCTACTTTTATATATATATACTCATAATATAATTACCATACTATTATTTTTATATTAATCAGAGAGACATAATACCAGTCAATAGAATATAATATAATAACTCTAATTTGACTACCAATGAACCTGTCTATACTCACCTTAGAATTCATCTCACCAAGAGACTCATGATCTCGCATCATACATCTAAATAATATATAAGCACTCGCCACTATCGGATACTTCACGAACTCTCATGCGACATCTCCATATGTTTCTCTCCTGCATAGATATTATATAAGTTATATAATATAATAGGTATATATATCAAATAGTACTCAACCTGCATGGCGACCTAAAAGCACAATCTCATGATTATAACACATTCGTACAATTGCGTAGAACACCTCTTCTGCATGACACTCTCTCACTAGTCACTATATCAACACTTACGACTCTTAAAATTTAGTGTATGTAGATACATACATAATAACGAAGATCTTGAGAGAGTGATCTAGATTATAGTGAATAATTAAATAATAACCATAGTATCATGTAGTTTTTGTTATAGGTATAAGAGTTAGCTGTCTACACATTAATTCAGTTTCTAACGAAAATGAAATTTATTAGCATGGTAACTAAACCAAAAAAAATTATGAAAAAAAAAGAACTCGCCACGACGAGCACCCAATGAAAGTGACCCCCGGTCGGGAGAACAGAAGATACGTATCATGTTAAGAAACGAGTGATATAAAGTAGACGTCTGTTTTCGCCAGTAATAAAAAGGATAAAAATAGTGTCAACATCACTAAAAATAATTTGTGGGAGTTAATGACTTTACTCCGTTTTTAGAAATCATTTATATCGTAGAATATCGTTAGTATACAAGGAAGTATTAATACGTGAAATCCAATTCGCTTGCAAGTCCATCGTGTAGCTCGCTTTGTGATAAAGCTCGAAAATTATACTACTAAATAGAAAAAAAACAAATAAACAAAAAAAAAATAAATATAAAAAAATGTCTATAGATTCTAATCGCAAGTCTCTTATAAAAGTTACGACCTCGGAAAAATATAATTTGAAAATTTTTTTTGTAAACAAAGTTTTTGATCATAAGACCTTCGACTTATAAATAGGGATACGAAGAAAAACACTAATCATTGTATACCAAAAACCTTTTCACATGAATAAAATATAAGATTCTCAAAACAAATTCTTAAATATCATCTACTTCAACTTATCTATGTAATGCGGAGGTATTAGTTTATTCATGCAGGTTATAATTTCAGTGAATGATTAAATTAAAGATGTGCTATACACTCAGTTTAGATCTTCGATTAAATGTAGGTCATTTGTGTTGATCTAGGAAGAAAAACGTCATTATATAAATAGTGCCGCCTACATAGCGGACAAGCTCGATTTTTTATCACCCCTCCGAAAGATGCGTCTCGGTGCAATACGTTAACTATCGATCCACTTATGCGTAATATATTCTGAGGATAAAAACATAAGATAGTGCGGTAATATAAGGGTATAGGCTTTAAGGCGAAATCATTTATGTATTGGTACAATGTGAATGAAATATCTATGTAAGACCTTAAAATTTATAGGAAAACGCAAGGAAAAAAAATATATAAATAATAGGTATGTTATCAATTCTTTTTAAACTATTATGTTATTTTTATATATTTATAAAATAGTCTTTCCTTTAAAACAATTTTCTATGATAAATTTTTTTTATGGGAAACCTACTAGAAGAAATATATTTACCTAAAAAAAAAACAAAAACTAGAGACTGTGGTTTCGTATGAGAAAATATAACTTTAATTAAGACCTAAGAAAAAACAATGGTATATGATATGCTAATACCTCAATATCATTTCTTTCTTAAGGGTCCCCTCTCACGCTTCGATCGGGGTACAAATTATGTTAATTTTTACTCTTCTCTGGGAGAGCTTGAAAATTAAAAATTTTACGTTCCTTAAGCGATATTCTATTTTCGAGGGCAAAGTGTATATAGGATATATTCATATATTTTTTGTCATAGTTTTAGTCTCTCATAAATTCAAGTTTATCTCACACAAATAAATTTTTCTAGTGGGATAATAAACAAAAAAATTTTTAAAAAAACACTATCGCCAACGGACGTCCCATTTTCAACTCGCTCGCAACGTTCGTCCTTTGTGACTCATAAGTGACTTTTCGTAATTGCCCCAATATAATTAATTATGCACTCATACCCATTTACGAATCCCATTATTTATCGATAGAATCATCTGTTGAGCGTATTAAATCGTTTCCTAGTAAGTTGATCGTTTCATCGGAACCGTTTATATAAAAAAGAAAAAAACTAATACAAAAAAAAAAATAATAAAAAACAAAATTCATATAAAAAAAACAATATTTTTAAAGAAAAAAAAAAAAAACAATAAATAAAAATTAATCTCACCAAAAAAAAAAAATAAAAAAAAAAAAAAAAAAAAAAAAAAAAAAATATAAACATAAAAAAAAAGTAGCCTGTAGATTATATAAAAGCAATAGTAAGTGAAAAAATTAAAAAAAATAAATAAAAAAAAAAAAAAAAAAATAATAAAATAAAAAAAAAAAAAAAAATAAAAAAAAAATAGCAAAAAATAAAAAAAAAAAAACCTCGATAGTCAAAATCTAAAATCGCTCTCTCGAAACTGTTGTCTTCCGAAATGTGATCTGAACTTTTTTTAAAATTTTTACTTTAGACTTCGACTATAAATGAGTTTAACTCTATGAAAAAACGTCAGATACCGTACACGAGTATCACGCGTAACCATAGTTCGTGCGTGAAAATTTTTTGAAGTTCTATATCACTCTCGATAATTGACTGTCATTTTTAGGTCTGAAGATAGCAACGAGTTACTCCTCATCGTAACTACCTCGAAAGGACCTGGCTAGATTTAAGTCCGGTCCGACGGTCTTTCTGATCATTGACGATTCATATCGTCACTATCGTCCAATTGATTAAGAAAAAAGAAATCAATAAATAGTCACGAATAACAGGATATGAGGCGCTCTAAAGCGATACTTTTATATGTTTAAAAAGAAGATTAAGACAACGAAAAACAAGAAATATTAAACTAATTCCAGAAATGTATTCTCTCTTTATAAGGTATTACATTATTTTTTTGATAGAAAGTAGTTGTCCTTTAAACATATTTTCTAATTGATATAACATAATCTTTTAGGGATAACTAAAGATAAGAGATATTTTCCTAAAAAAACAAATAAAAACGTGAGACTCTGGCTAGGGTGTTTCGTAGTGGGATGAAAAGATGGCTCTCTAAAAACCCTTCTACTTTCGCTTCGATCGCCGGCAACAAAATAACGCGTTACATTTTTACTTCTCTGGGAGATGATGACAAAAATAAAATTTTCGTTCCTTAAAGGCGAAGTTTTATTTCGTGAGGGCAAGTGTTACACATAATAATAATATTAATATTGTATAGTTATATTTTTAATAATAATAAGTCATATATAAATATATTGATATACTAAATAATTACTAATATTATATTAATATAATAATTATTAACCGCATATATAACTATATATATATATTATATCATTATTTTTCCATACGCTTGTTTACATTAATTTAAAAGTTTTATTTCTTTAGCAAAAATAAAATATATGGCAAATACAGATAAATCAAATAATAAATTTAAAAAAAAAACAAAACACAGGCACTCGAACGACCCCATGTGTCTCTCAATTAGAAACCCTCCCGTTTATAAGTATCTAGTCTACACACTTTTATTCGTAATTGTGCCAAACAATATTATGACTTTACCGTTTCAAGTAATCTATTTTTACTCGTAGAATAACTGTATGAAAAAGAATATTAGATAAGATATACAATCTAGTGTAAGTTTCATCGGTCGTATATATAACTCGAACTCTATAATCAATAATCGCTCTCCTAAAAAGTCGACTCTCGGGCATACAAATAGTTTTTGAATTTTTTTAAAAATCCTTTTGACTTAGACTCTTCGACTGTTAAAATGGTAACGAATAAAACGTTGCGACTAATCTACACGAGTATTATACGGCGGTTAGTAATGAGAAAAATGCGATTCATTCAGAGATAGAAAAACAACTTAAATGATAAGCGTGTATTACCTGAATATCATTTCTTTCTTAAGGGTTCCCTCTTACGCTTCGATCGAGGTACAAAATAACGTTACTTTTTACTTCTCGGGAGCTGATTTGCGCAATAATAAAAAATGTTTCGTCCTTAAGCGTGAGTATTTATTGTCGCAGGCAAGTGTTAACTAGTAATCTATCATCAAATTTTTTTTAAGCTCTTGAGTCGTTCCATTAAATTGCAGTTTTGTACGAAAATAAATTTTTAGAGGTAATAAAACATAAGAAAAAATTTTAAAAAAAATACGGCGATAGCCTTTCCCTCTGAAACGTCGTTGTAATATAGTGAACTATTTGTAATTGCTCCAAAGACTCTATAGTGACTTTACCCATTTAGAATCCATTATTTACTCGTATAATATCGTTGAGCGTATTAATTCTTTCCTGCTGATCAGTGCACGTTTCATCGGAACTGTCTCTCTCACGCGAAATGATCCTATAATCCAAAAATCGCCTCTCCAAATATGCTCGACCTCTCGGAAAAAAAAAGTTGAAATTTATTCTTAAAATTTTCGAATTAGATCGGGTTGACTTATAAATTCTGGGTAACGCATATGAGATACCGATCACTATCTACGACGAGTCATGACGCCTAACGATAGTTCGTGCGTGAAAAATTTTTGCCGTTGATTTCGTTTGAGGTCATGTATTTAGACGCTCTGAAGAACGTCAATTAGTAATCTGATAAGCTGGACACCTCGATGAGGAGCCTCGGGCCTTCGACTCTTAATGCCCCTCCGACGTCGTTCCTCTGTATCATAGCAAACGTCACTATCGTATTCTCGTACGCACGCGAGAAGAGAAAGCAATAAAAAAGTCTCACGAATATAAGTTGTAGTTAGGCTTAAGGCGCATATATTTGTTATTCAATCTTTTTATAAAAAAATTAAGAACGAAAACCAACAACAATATATACACAAATATGCTTCGGTATCAGGAACAACCTCACTTATAAAGTATTTAATTATTTTTTTTTAATATATATAGTCTCTTAAAACAAATTTTCATGATAAATTTATTTTTTAGCGGATAATAACTAAAGTAAATATTGCCTAAAAAAACAAAAAAAAAACAGTGAGACCTTGCTGCGTTTCGTATGATGAATATAATTGGTCCCCCTATCTATAACCCGCTTCGATCGGGCACAAAAATAACGTTTACTTTTTATACTTTCTCGGGAGCATGATGCAAATTAAAGTGTTATCGTTCCTTCAAGCGTAGCTTTTATATATACGAGGAGCAATCGTTTACTTGTATGTATATATATATAGATATAATATAATATATTATATATATATATATATATATATATATAATATTATATATATATATATATATATATATTATATATTATAATATATATATTAATATATATATATATAATATTATGTAAAATATAATACTATTTATATATATATATATATATATATAGTTATAATATATATATATATTATATATATAATTATAGTACTTATATATAGGTATTATATAATATATATATTAATATATGTAGTACAATCTACTTACTTCTAAGAAACCCTTATAATAATATATTATATCATTATTTTTTTTATAAATAGTTTCATTGTCTCACAATCAAACCATAAATTCTCTCACACTCTCTCTCACGAGGAACGTACAACACTCAAAAAAATAAAAAAAAAATCGCACCCTACCATCATTATTTTAACCCGAAACGTCGTTGTAGTATAGTGACATTTCGTAATTGCCACAAAATATATGACTTTAAATCGTTTGAATCCATTTTTACTCGTAGATTATCCGTGTGTGGAGCGTATTAAATTCTTCCAATAGATGACTTTTACACTGGTTCCGTTTATAGACATACAAAGTCTAAATCAAAAATACGCTCTCCAAAAAAGTCGACTCTCAGGAAAATAAATTTTGAAATTTATTTAAAAATTTTGACTTAGACCTTCGATTATAAATGGTAACGAAAACCGACTTATAGAGAAATACACTATGTACACGAGATATTACATGAGAGAAAATTGAATTCTATTGAGACTAAGAAAAAAACAATTATATAGATATGCGAATACCTGAATATTCATTTCTTTCTTAGGGTCCCTCTTACGCTTCCGATCGGGGCCATAAATAACGTTCTTTTACTTACTCGAGATGATGCAAATAAAATTTGGTTCCTTAAAGTCCGAGTTTTATTTCGAGGGCAAGTTTAATTTATATATATCATAATTTTTTTTTACAGTTTAGTCTTCATTAATTCAGTTTATCAAAATGCATTTCTTGAATGGTAATAACAAAAAAAATATCACACGACGCCCATTTCCTCTGAAACGATACGTTGCTAAAATAGTGACTTTTCGTAATGCCAAAATATATGTTTTACCTTGATAGAATCCATTTTTACTCGATGAATATCAGTTGAGCGTATTAATCGATATCCTTTAGGCGTTTCATGTGAACCGTTTATAACTCGAAGGTCTAAATCAAAATCGCTCTCCAAATAGCGCGCATAGCGAAAAAGTTTGAAATTTTTTTGTGTGTAAAAATATTGACTGTGACCTGTCGACTTCAGTATAATGGTAACGAGAAAATGTCACTTGTACACGAGTATTTACGTCCTAACGCATATTCGTGCGTGAAAATTTTGCTTTTCGATCGTTTGAGGTCATTTTTAGGGTCCTGAAGAAACGTCATTATAATATAGTGACCTCGATGGGACCCGGCCTCGATTTATCCCCTCCGACGGTCGTCTCGGTCATTACGAAACGTCACTATCGTATTCTTTATTGAACATAAAATAGCATATATATGACGAATAAAGGTATAGGCTTTAAGCGATTTTTTTATATAAATGATGATGACAATCGATTAAGACTTTTAAAAAACATTAGAGAACCGATGAAAAAAAAAATTTATTAAACTAATTACTTATATTTATCTAATTCTTTTTAAATTACTTATTTTTTCTTTGATAATATTATTCTTCCCTTTTAAACCAATTTTCTATGACAAATTTTTTTTAGGGGAAAACTAATATAAAATATTTTTCTAAAAAAGAAAACGAAATAATACCTAAATAAACGTGCAGTACCTGTGGTGTCGTAATGCAAGGTAAAGAGTATAATTACTTAAGTACTAAGAAGAAAAAATAATTAGTGAGTGACTAGTGACGATATACCCTGAATATTCATTTCTTTCTTAAGGTTCACCTCTTACGCTTCTAGTCGGGATTGGCCTCAAAATATGCGGGATTACTTTTTTACTTCTTCGGGAGATGAGCAAAATATAAAATATTTCGTTCCTTAAGCGAGTTTTCTATATTTTCGAGTGCATAGATGTACCGGATTCATCAATAATATCATATTTTTGTTAGAGTTTAGTCTCCATTAAATATTCAGTTTTCTCGAAAAATAAGGTTTTTAGAGGGTAACTAAAAAAAAATAAAAAAAATACTGCAATTATGCCCATTTCCCTCTGAAACGTCGTTCGCTTAATTATATTGATTTTCGTAAATTGCCGAAAATAATATTGACTTACTATTACATAGTGAAATATCTGATTAATTAAGACTTAGGAAAAACGTATTATATTGATTATGCGAATACTCTGATTATTATGTTCTTTGTCTTAAGGGGTCCCTCTTACGTCGATCGGGGGCACAAAAATAACAGTTAAATATTTTAACTTCTGGGAGATGATGCAAAATAAAAATTTTGTTCCTTATGCGAGTACCTGAAAAACGGAAGAGTGTCCAGTACTATATATATCATAATTTTTTTTTACTGTTTAGTGTATAATTTAAATTTAGTTTCTACGAAAATTAAATTTTTAGAGGTAACTAAACAAAAAAAATATTGCACTACGACGCCATTTCCTCTGAAACGCTGTATGTAATATAGTGACTTGTCATAAATTGCCCTCAAAAATATATGACTTACCCGTTAGAATCCATTTCTTATTACTCGAAGAATATATTCTCGATTGAGCGTATTAAATTCTTCACATTTAGTGACTTTTCATTCTCAGGAACCTCGTTTATAACTCGTGAAGTCGAATCAAAATACCGACTCTCCAAGTGATGTTCGACCTCGGATAAAAATAATATTTCGAATAATTTTTATATTAAAATTTATAGTGTGAGACTCTTAATGACACTACTAAATGGATTACGAAGAAACGTTACTATGTACCCGAGATATACGCCTAACGATAGCATCGTGTCGTGAAAATTTTTGCCTGTTTCGATCGTTTTGAAGGTCAGTTTTTAGGGTCCTTGCGAAGAAACTTCTATTATAATTTATAGAGCTCTCGCATGGGACACGGCCTCAGATTAATCCCCTCGACGTCGTTTCGTCATTTACGAAAAATCGTCACATCGTATTTTGAGGAAAAAAGCAATAAAGTTCACGAATAAATTTTTTGTATGAGATTAGCTCAGATATTTTTATGTAAATCATGATGAATGACAATCGATTAAGACTTTTAATAAAAAAAAGTTAGGCTTACTGATTTTTAGTGTATGTATGTGTATGTGTATTTTATCAATCTTTTTAAACTATTTATATTATGGCTTTTATCAATTAGTCTTCCTTTTAACCAATTTTCTTAATGATAAATTTTTTTTAGGAAAACTAAAAAATAAATATTTCTAAAAAAAAAAAAATATGAGAAAAAATTAGAATTGAATTAAATATAAAATTAGTAAGTTAATGAAAATAAATACATATAATCATATAATTGTTATATATATAATTGAGACTTAATAATTCAATCACTCTTCCGCATGTAAAATACTCGTTTATGATACATAGTGACGTTTCTTTCGTTGATACATCATAAGTCTGAAGGTCTAATGTCAAAATTGTTTAAAAAATTCAATTTTTATTTCCGAGGTCGACTTTTTGGAGAACGATTTTGATTAGACCTTTCGAGGTATAACGGTTCCGATGAAACGATCACTTAAAGGAACGATTACTACGTACTTCATACTAATATTATCTACTAGTAAAAAAGATATGGATTTCTAAACGGCGTGAAAGTCATAATATTTTGGGTAACTACGAAACGCCACTATTATAAGTACATACGACGTCTTCTAGAGGGAAATGACGGCGTCGTGCGAATTTTTTATTTAATTTTTTTTATATTTTAGTTACCTCTAAAAAAAGTTATTTTCGTAGAAATACTGAATGTTAATAGGGAAAATGAAACTGTGCCACATTATGATTTAATATATATATTTATATATATATATTATATTTAATTTAATTATATATATATATATATATAATATATATCTACGTATATATTAATATATATATATTATATAATTATATATAATATATATTATATTAGTATTAATATTATTATGATATACACACTTGCCCTCGAATAAAAACTCGCTTAACTTAAACTCAGAAAATGTTTATTTTGATATACTCCCGAGAAGGTAAAATAAGTAACGTTATTTTGTGCCCCGATCGAAGCGTAAGAATCTTAAAAAGAAATTGATATTTCAATAATGCGAATACCTGAATATCATTTCTTTCTTAAGGGTCCCCTCTCATACCTCTTAGGTGCACAAAAATAACCGTTACCAGTACAAGTTTTATGTTATGTCAAAATAAAATTTTGTTCCTTAAGCGAGTTTTATTCCGAGGGCAAATATATATATATCATTAATTATTTTTCAGCAGTTTAGTCTCCATTAAATTCAGTTTTGTACGAAAATTAAAATTTATTAGAGGTAACTAAACAAAAAAAAAATTACAAATAAAATATCGACACGACCCCATTTCCTTTGAAACGTCGTTGTAATATAGTGGCTTTTCGTAGTTGCCCAAAATATATCTTCCATTACATTTAGAATCCATTTTACTAGTTAGAATATCGTTGAGCGTAGTTTAATCGTGTTACCTTAGTGACGTTCATCGGAAACACCGTTTATAACTCGAAAACTCTGAAATCAAATTCCGCTCTCCAAAAAGAGTCGACCTCGGAAAGAAAAAATTGAATTTTTTAAAATTTTGACTTAGAACACCTTCGATTTATAGATTGTTTTCAGAAGTGGGTAACGTGTATATACATGAGGAAAATTGATTATTATTAAACTAAGAAATAAACAATATTATTATTATTGTGGATACCTGAATATCATTTCTTTCTTAAGGGTTCCCTCTTACGCTTCGATCCGGGGCACAAATAACGTTATTTTACTTTCTCGCGAGATGATGCAAAATAAAATTTTTGTCCTTAAAGCGAGTTTTTTATTCCGAGGGAAAGTTGTACTATATATATTACTAATTTTATTTTTTATAGGTTTAGTCTCCATTAAATTAAGTTTTGTACGAAAATATAGAAATTTTTAGAGGTAACTTAACCAAAAAAATAATCACACGACGCCATTTCCTCTAGAAACTTCTTGTATATAGTGAACTTTCTGTACAAATGCTCCAAAAATATATAGACTTTACCCGTATTTATAATCTCCGTTTTTTAATATATAATTTATTCGTAGTAATATCGTTTGAGCGTATTAAGCGTTTCTCATTTAGTGAGTTTCATCGGATACAGTTTACTCACCTCGAAGGATCTAAATCAAAATCGCTCTCCAAAGAGTGTCACTCGTGGAAAAAAAATTTGAAATTTTTATTTAAATTATTGACTATATATCACTTCGTCAATTTTATATATTAGGTATACGAAGAAACTCACTATGTACACGAGTATGTACGCCATGTAAAGTGGTATGATGATCAATCGCATTAAAATTTAAAAAAAATTAGGAACGAAGAAAAAAAATTATAATAAATATATACGTGATATGTTATGCAATTCTTTTTAAAACTATTAATATTATTTTTTTTTATAAAAATTTAGGTAAAAAATGCAATACAATTTCATATGATAAATTTTTTTTAGGGGAATTTTAAGTAAAATATTTTTCCAAAATACAAAAAAAATAAAACAAATAAAAAAAACATAAAGACTGTGGTTTCGTATGATTAAATTATTTATTAAGAACCTAGAAAAAAAATAATTATATGATATGCGTATTCCTGAATATCATTTCTTTCTTAAGGTCCCCTACTTACGTCGCATTGCGGCACAAAATAACGATTTACTTTTTACTTCTGGGATGATGATGCAAAATAAAATTTTCGTTCTACTTAGCGAGATACTATTACTACGAGTATTACGCCTAACGATAGTTCGTGAGTGAAAATTTTGCCGTTGGATCGGTCTGAGGTCATTTTAGGCTGTGAAGAAACTCAAATTTAATTATAGTGGACGCCTCAATATGGACCCGGCCCTCTAGTTTACCCCTCCTGATTGGGTTCGTCTCTGTCATTTACGAGAAACGTTACCATCGCATTTTGATGAAAAAAAAACAATAAAGTTCACGAATAAAGGTATAGGTTTTTAAGCGATATTTTTATACTTTTAAGAAAATTAAGAACGAAGAAAAAAAATTATATAAATAATTATAGTAGTAAGAAAAGAATTCTTATAAACTATTATATTTTTTTTATATAATATTTAGCAACCTTGATTCTTATTTAATGATTGATTACATATTTTTAGGGGTAACTTAAAGTAAAATATTTTTCTAAAACAAAAAAAAAAAACGCTGAAGTAATTTGTATGATGGAATGGTCACTTAATAGTTAACTAAGAAAAATCAAATATTAATGATATAGCGAATACCTGAATATAAATTCTTTTTTAAGGGTCCCCTCTTACGTCGATCGGGGCACAAAATAACGGTACTTTTTACTTCTCGGGAGGTGAAGCAAAATAAAATTTTCGTTCCTTAAGCGAGTTTTATTTCGAGGGCAAGGTGTACTTATATATATACTTATATACTTAATATAATATATATTATATATAAATATATAATATATATATAAATTATATATTATAATTATATATATAATATATTATATAATTATTATATTATATAATAATTATTATAATAATATAATATATATATATTATATATAATTATATATATTATATATAATATTAATATACTATACTATATTATAATATTAAATATATATATATATAAATATATTATATAATATATTATATATATAATATATATATATAAATATATATAATAGATATATATATTTATAATATAATATTTAATACATAATAGATAATAGATATCATATATATATATTGTATATTATATATATACATATATAGCTATATATTTTATATTTTTTAACTAATACTTTTCTATTATTATCTATTATATATCTATTATATAAACATATACTATATATATATATATATATATACATAGTAAGTATATATAATATATATTATATATATATATAATATTATATTACTTATTAAATACTATATTATTTTTTTGGTTTCCCTCGAAATAAACTCGCTTAAGGAACGAATTTATTTTGGTTCATCTCCGAGAATGTAAAAGTACCGTTATTTGTGCCCCGATTCGAGCGTTTAAGAGGGGACCTTAAAAAAGGAATTATATTCAGGTATTCCTTATTCATATAATTGTTTTTCTTAGTCCTAATAATTAATTTTCATCATACGAAACCACAGTCTCACGTTTTTTTTTTTTTTTTAGGAAATATTCCAAATTTAGTTACCCCTAAAAAATATGTATCATAGAAAATTGGTTTTACGGGTAAGACCAATATTATATAAATAAAAAATATAATAGTTTATAAAGAATTGAAAACATATACACCTATTATTTATATTTTCTTTTTCTTCGTTCTTAATTTTCTTAAAAGTATAAAAATATCGCTTAAAACCTATACCTTTATTCGTGAACTTTATTGTTTTTTTTCTCAAAATGCGATGGTGACGTTTCGTAATGACAGAGACGACCATCGGAGGGGATAAATTGAGGCCGGGTCCCATTGAGGCGTCACTATATTATAATGACGTTTCTTCAGGACCCTAAAAATGACCTCAGACGATCCAACGGCAAAATTTTCACTCACGAACTATCGTTAGGCGTAATTCTCGTGTACATAGTAACTCGCTTTAAGGAACGAAATTTTATTTCATCACTCTCCGTTGAGAAGTAATAATAGTAACTGTTATTTTGTGCCAGACGATCGAAGCGTAAGAGGGGACCCTTAAGAAAGAAATGATAAATCGAGAAGGTGATCTATAATTATTTTTCATATCGTCTTTAAGAATTAATTCTTAATCAAAAAAAATCACAGTCTTGCGATTATTTTTTTGTTTTTTTCTTTAGTTTTTGAGAAATATTTTTACTTTTAGGTTTCCCCTAAAAAAAATTTATCATATGATAAACTAATTTTAAAGAAACTTAATTTATAAAAAATTTGATTATTAATAGTTTAGAAAAGAGAAATTTAATATACACAGTATTATATATAATCTTTTTCTTTTTTTTTATGAATTATTGTTTTTATAATTTTTTAATCACGATTTTGTCTATCATCATTTTAGCATTCATTCAGATGTGGATCTATCTTGTGAATTTCTTTCTTGTATACATCTATATATCAGTAAGGTCTAAGTCAAATAATTTATAAATAGAAAATTATCAAATTTTTTCGAGGATCGAGATCTTTCTTTGAGAAGAGCGATTTGATTTAGACCTTCGTAGTTATTAACATGTGTGCCGCGAATGAAAGCGTCAACTAAAGGAAAATACGATGTATACGCTCATCACGACTTATCTCTATACGAAATAAATATCAATACCTAGTGGACGGCTAAATATTTAGAACATACCATAATATCAACGAGATACTCGTGGACACCTGGGATGCCTTGAAGCAATAATGAAAGGTATCTTTGAAAACAAGAACCGCTATTCTTATACTGCGTAATTGCGTAAAAGAAAAGCTACCAATCAATATTGAAATAGCACTGATCTGATTCGGCTATCGGAAAATGTGTATAATATGTATTCGTTAAATCTAATATAGAAAAAATCTTTGTCCCATGGAGTGAGCTAAATATGTCGTTTACATTGGTCAGAGTAAATACATCATTTTTAGCCGCAGAGTTAAGGCTTCTGAAATCGCAAACTATTCTCATGCGACCATCCTCTTTCTCTAATACTGAGATTGGAAAACTCTTTTTTGATGGCGCTCTCTTTAAAACTTTCGGTCGAACAAAATTTAATAACTCAATTTTTGTTCTTTCAAATAGTTTGTGCGGAATGCGCCTAGTTTTCATTTTTGTGGATTTGACCATTATATCCGCTTTGTAAGAAAAGAACGTGGATATCTCCTTCAAAATTGCAGATGGAATGTGAATCTTTTCTCTCCCCCTTAATTCAAATGTTTCCCTCCCCCATTTCTCCCTTTATGCTTCGACTTTTCATTCTCCACCCCCCCCCCAAAAAAAAAAAAAATATTCCAAACATCCTCTCGACTTTGAGTTGGGCTTCCCTAAGTTTAAAATTCTCGGGCAAATAGGAATTTACAAGTAAATGTTTATATTCGGTTGTAATATTATTAATTATAGGTATATCGTTTAAAAGATTATTAGAAGCTATCGAAGAGGAAATTTGAGGGAGTGTGTGTGAACAAATGCCTTATCCTTACAAATCGCATTATTATACAAATTTATACATTCATTGCTCTGAGTGCCCGTTAATATATCTAAATCAAAATTAATATTGAAATAATTTTTTATTTTATTTTAAGGAAGGGTATTCTCAAAATACATATTGGTAATTTAGTTGTTAAAAATTCTACATTATACATTCTTTTCAAACCCAAGTCAATAGTATTATTTTCGCGGGAATATATATCGATTGCAGTATCGTTAGCGGCCTTGATTTGACCGATAATCGATATATTATCCTCCACATCTATAGGGACCAAATTCAATTCACTTCCAGAGTCAATAAGAAAGATTCTCTTTGATAATTTATCAACAATAGTAAAAAGTTTATAATTGCCTACATTATTTACTTCATTAATATTACTTATACTAGGAATTTCTCCCACCTGAGTTTCCATAGATAATATATTTTGGGAGCCGTTAGAGGCAGGCGTTGGTATCGTATGGGTCACATCGATACTTTTATCAATAATAATTAAAACACACTGAGCTTCAAGTGAAGGAGAATGATATCCTTGTACATGAAATAGAGCTTGTTGCTCCGTACCTTTAAAATTATTTAAAACTTATTATTATTATTATTATTATTATTATTATTATTATTATTATTATTATTATTATTATTATTATTATTATTATTATTATTATTATTATTATTATTATTGTATTAATTTACCTTTTTATTATTATTATTATTATTATTATTATTATTATTATTATTCTACAAAGTCAAAAATACCGCTATATTCATTTAAAATATAAATCTCCCACCCTAACTCTTGTGGAAGAGGGGTTCTGACGCCTTTTCCTGCCTTCTGCGGTTTGCCGAAGGGAATGGACCTTCTCTCGCTGGTGGGTATACCAACAAAAACAGGGCAATATTCCGAATAACACGTGTAGCTTCGATGTAGGAATCTTTTTTGGGGTTTACACAATTCCTCTAACAGTTCGGGGCTTACGGCTTGCCTTGTCTTCGCTCTCTAGGAGCATTTCTTCTATTTTAAGATGGTTGCTGTTCTTCCCTACGAGGCGGTTTGGCAGGGGCCTCACTGAGCTGTTCTGCGACCTTGGTAAGTGTCTTAAGAAGTCCTTTCATTTCTTGAAAGAATTCTTTGTTTTCTTTGGGAGCCGTTAGAGGCAGGCGTTGGTATCGTATGGGTCACATCGATACTTTTATCAATAATAATTAAAACACACTGAGCTTCAAGTGAAGGATGTTATTGTTTTTTTTATTTCGACTCTCTGAATATGAGCCTCCTTCTTCTTGGGACGTAAAAGTTCTCTTTATAGAGGATTTGCAGCTCCCCAATATTCTCCCCCTATTCTTTCATAGGGGGTTTCGTAGTCGTCTCTATAAAAGTTATTGTATAAATTATGGGCCACTTTCGTAATTTTTTTTAAGATTGCTGTCTTCCGCCAAAGTCATTAGACTGTCTTGGATGCGAGATGGTAGTTCATTGAGAAATAATTCTTGAACGAAAGGCTCATTGTTTTCAGCTAGCAGTTCGAAACCTTTTTTCCCATCAAGTTTCGTATCCTCGCTAAATGGGCTGAAGGAAGTTCTTCTCTTTTTCTTCCCTTTTTGAAAATTTCTCTGACCTGATTTCTCAGATTCGGTGCATAGACCTATTCACCCCAGTAATCAATTTCTGAAGAAATCTTCATATATATATATATATATATATAGGTAGTATATATATATATATATATAGATATTATATATATATATGTAAAAATATATAGGTATATATATATATATATTATATATATATATATATATATATATATATATATATATAATCTAACTTTGTGAGAGATCACTTTAGTAATCTTCCGATGTTGTGAATATATAATTTCCTGATCCACGATTATGTGCGTCTTTTGTTCTATTAATTGCTCATAGACAAACTTATGTTTTTATTGTTTACTGATCCTTACTAAATATTAATGAGTATTTAAGATTAGGTTATGTTTTCTTCACATTTGCAGAGCATTATAACTAATATTATGCTTTATCACTACACTGTATTTAACCAAATTTATTAGTCCTATTAGACTCTACCGCGGATGCTTTTTTTAAATTATTATTAAGGCTCCTTAAGATGGTGAATAGCTATTTTTTGATTTCACTGATATTGAGGGTATAAGGTAATCGAATAAGGTAATTTACGGAAGTTAACCAAACTTCTGCTACCCGAGTTACCTTGTAATGTGCAAGGGACAGTGCTTATGAATTTGAATGGGGAGTCAAATTTACTCCCATTTTGATTGAAACTTTATTTACCAGTCGGATGTAAATGACGGAGGAAATCGCAACTATGAAAAAGGTTTGAAGGACATATGGAACTCTAGCAGTGTTTGTAAACTGAATCTTTATGTACGTAGCTTGACTTTTTATCCTCTTATAGAAAGATGCCACAGTTTGTTGTTCATCTCCAATCGCTGTTTCGAAATATTGAAGCAGTAACTTTTCAATATATATAATATATATAATATATGTCTAGGCAGTTTATAAATATATAAAAATAAATTTTATATATATATATATATATATATATATATATATATATATATATATATATATATATATATATATATATATATATATATAAGCAATGTAGCTGGGCGCGCCTCTATAATTTTTGAGTGCTCTGCGCTTCATGCGCCTATGCCGCTGACCTAGTGCGCTTAGCGCCTATGCGCCTATATTTTGGTCACATCAATGCGCCTAGCGCCTATGCGCCGGTGCGCCTACGACTTTTCGCCGGCTGGTGGATGTCTGCTAAATTTATTTGCAAAGTAAACTTTAGTGATAATAAAAGCATGCTTTATAAGGAAGAAAAATACACTTATTAATTTTTGTAATAAAAACACCGTAAACTAATACCTACACGTCCTTTTCCTCCTCCATGTCCTTGTGTGATCCATGTTTTCCCCAGGAGTTTAGCTCGAGCGCTGCAGAAGTTGAAAATCTTCAGAGCCATAGTTGCCAATTTATTTGTAGTTAGGAACTACTGAACCAGTTATATATATATATATATATATATATATATATATATATAAGTAGAGTATATATATATGTTGAGTATATATATATATATATATTAAGTTATATAATATATATATATATATTATATATATATATATATATATATATATATATATATATATATATTTCTTTTACACTGGTTTTTAGAATGATACAAGTTTGCCGCTTCTAGTTCTAACTTTTAAGGGTAAAAAATGCTTGTTCCTGTTCATATGCGCTATAGGCGCACAGAATTGGCTGTGCGCCTTGCTTTTCGTTTTTTTTAAAAATTGTTGCGCCTATGCGCCTTGCGCCTACGAATTGATGGTGCGCCATAGGCGCATAGGCGCATAGGCGCAACTTGGTGGCGAACGCCCCAGCTCTGATATATATACATATATATATATATATATATATATATATATATATATATATATATATATATATATATATATATATATATATATATATATATATATATATATATATATAGTGTAGTTACCCCTAAAATATATTTCTATAAAGCGCCAGTTGTCAGAGAGAGTGTGTGAGAGGCATCAAGGCCACCTCGAAGTTAGAGAATAGTTGTCATTTTTAAGATTTGGTATTCATATTAAATATTAAATATTTCTAGTAAATAAAATTTATTTTATTATTAAATAATGAAATTTATGTATTAAAATAGGCTTTTACATCATTTAACATCATATTTTGTATCTTATTTTATGTAAATAGCTTTATTTAGCACAAATATGTTCTAGTTATGCTCAAACACACGCACTCTCTCTCTCTCTCTAGACCAGTGGTCGGCAAACTTATTAGTCAATAGAGTCAAATATCAACAGTATAACGATTGAAATTTCTTTTGAGAGCCAAATTTTTTAATCTTAAACTATATAGGTAGGTACATTGTTATTAACTAAATTAAGGTACTCCTAAGCTGGCCTTTGCTAAAAACGCCCTCAATCTGATTGAGGTACGTTCGCTGAGGTCGACCCCTTCCAACTCTCTCATTCACACTCGTCTTGGATACTCATTTCGTCCTAAAGTTTTAAGTCTTAGTTAAACTATAGGTGCGTTAATACTTAATAACGATATTATTTCTTGATAAAATTAAATTGCAAGATATCTATAAAATTAAATCATGACAATGACTGACAAAAACTAATGTGAACAAAGGTCTTGCATCTCCTTGGAAAGTTTGGGTAAGTCAGGTTTGTATTTTGTTGTTTTTAATTCTAGGCATGATTCCAGGTTCTCATCAATAAGACGACTTCTCAACTTACTTTAGTATACCTTCATGCTTTGAAAATGATTTTTCGCATGAATATGTAGACCCGAATAAGGAAAGAACAGCAGATGCTAGTTTTTTCAGCTGATTATATGAGTCAGGAATACAATTCCAGGTGTATTTCTTTTGTCACACGCTCGCGATTTGCTGACGCGACCAGCTCTAACCACTGCACGAGACTGCTGACTGACTGGCTCACTCAACTCGTGCATGGTGTCCCTAGAGGATGCTCTGATGAACGTACCAAAAATCCACAGAAAAGTGATTTTTAGTTACAATTCTGGTCTTTACTGTATGGGGGCACGTGCTTGAAGTAATACATTGTAAACACGATGCAGATACGACTTGAAGATGCGCGTTGGATTTAATCTTTTTCTGGAAATGTTCTCACTGTCGCGCTTCAGGGCACTCTCAGCCTAAAGATAAAGACACATAAACAACTCCATCTAAGTATGTAAAAATAGAAATAAGAAAACAAGTCATCGAAGTTCTCTAATCTCACGTGGTATTTGTGCAGCACACACCAGCAAAGCAACTGAGCCGCATGTGGCTCATGAGCCGCGGTTTGCCGACCACTTCTCCAGACGTAAAAATGAATTTCGCGGTTCTTTTTCGATGCCAATATCACTGAATTACTTTGCATTTTTAAATAAAGTTTTATTCATAAATCATTAATATTTGCTTGCATTGTTTAATTATATATGTTTATTTTGATATAGACTGTCTTTTTATATAAAATTTGTTAGTTAAAACTATTTTAAAAAATATTAAAATAAATGTTTTAACAGTAAAAATCTATGAATTCTGACGTCACTATTTTGCCCCCCCCCCCCCCCCCCAAAAAAAAAAAAAAAAATTTTTTTTTTCTTTTAAAGTGTTTTTTTTTAACATTTATTATTTATTTTAATAACATGATGTAAAATATGATATAATATAGTGTTTTATAAAATATTGTAAGAAAGCCATCATTAAAATTAGTTTTGTTAAAAAAAATTTGTAATTTGAGAACAGAAAATTTGGTTTTGATAAAAAATCGCATGTACGCAGGGAATATATAACAAAATTCAAATTTTGTATTTAAAATGTAACGTCATGTGTACGAATCTGATAAATATAATTGTATGTTTTTAATAAAGATTATTCTATCTCGTTCAATTTGAGTTTTATTTCACCTTGAAGAGAGAGAGAGAGAGAGACTTCAAGATAACTACAACAGCAATCAGTGAAGCAGAGGAAGAAGCAGCGAAAGAAGAAAAGAAATACAAGCCTAGACAGCCTACAAAGAGGCACTCCCGCTCCGGCTCACCCCCTCTGGCTTACAAAGAAGCCGAGACTTCAAGAGGCTTCCCGCTCTGGCTTACAAAGAAGCCGAGCTCTTTCACCTGCGTAGAAGAGGCCGAGCTCTTCCGTCTGCAAAGAGGATGAGCTCTTCCGCCTGCATAGAGGAGGCTGAGTTTTTACGGCTGCAAAGAGGCCGAGCTCTTCTGCAGGCATAGACGATGCCGAGTTTTTCCGCCAGCAGAGAGTCCGCGCTCATCCTCCTGCACACCTGGGGATTACGGAATTGGTGACAACAACAACACCAGAAGCGACGGAGTAAAGAAATAACTCCCACAACTATTGCCACTTCATAACTAGGGACCCTAGAAGTCTAACACCCCTCTTCGGCAGCAGTTCCTGGCACTCAGAAGTCTCTCTCTCCAATTGTTTCACAAGCAGCAGTCTCTCCTACGGTGCCGCTAGCAGAAGTTTCTCTCCTACGGTGATAGAAGTAGAAGTCTCTCCTACGGCGCCGCAAGCAGCTGTCCCTCTCCTACGGTGCCACAAGCAGCAGTGTCTCCTACGGAAGCACAAGCAGACGACAACCCCTACTGAGGTAGAAAAAGATGCCTCCTCCCAAATCAAAGCAGCCCTTAACAGGAGACCAAGTTGAGGAAGAATAAACATCGCCTTCGAGAGAACCTTTTCTAGAAGATGCTTTCGGGATTCTACCCATACAAGGAGGAGTTCGTCGCAGTATAAGGAAGATTCAAGTATAAGAGGCAGACTAACTACTTTTACTACATAACTGGTCTCCCTGGGAAAAGAAGCGTACAACAAACAGTAGTAATTCCCAGCAGCAGACCAGATCACAGAAGAAAAATACAGCATTGTGATGACGCGACCATCAGTCACCCTGTTAATACCCAGGCCTACAAGCTATAGTTTAGCATGGATGATTCCGTCATCGCTCATCTCAATTTCAAGATGTCACACTAACGAAAATCTTCAAGCAACAAGCAGTCTGATGAAGACGGGAACAGGTCATACTGTTATTCCCAGGTCTCCCAACCTCAGTATAACATAGCTATTTTCGTCGTCAATTTCAGGATGTGAAATAACGAAGAAACTTCAAGCAAGAAGCAGATCTATGGAGACTGGAACATCAGTCACTCAGTGAAAACCCAGGTCTATCAACCTCAGTTTAACTTAACTGGTTCCGTCGACACTAGGATAACTAACGACTCTCTCTACGGAAGCACTCACATATTACATCTTCAGATGAACTTCCATTTTTGTCTCTTCAGCTCTGGTTCAAATAGAAGAACGATTCATCCATGTATGGTGTTACGTCTCAACCAATTGTCACCTCATACCACTGCTACTGCATATGGATTGATAACCTGGAGTAATTAATCACCATCAGTATATATTTAGCAGTATGTACCATACAAAGGCAGGATACATACCACTACTACTATATGTATATTGGTTTTCTTAGAAGAATGGAGAGAAATAAATTTCAATATAGTGAGATGTCTACTACAATGGAGGATCTCATACCACTTTCACTATATTATCTTCATTCACTCTGTATTCTTCTTGGTGATTCGTACTTTCTTCAATATCGCACCAGAGAGATCAGTATCAAGTTTCATATCTTTCGGACGAGTTTCAACACCCGGGTTATTCGCCTTCCCAGATGGCTCCCTTACCGGCGGGTAATTCGACTTCATATATGGTTCCTCATTCGGATGATGATTCGCCTTCTATGAAGACCAACTCATCTACTGAGCAAGAGGAACAATAGTGCATTTAAAAAAATATATATTTAAAAAGTGAATTATGTAAAAAAAAAAAAAGTGCAATTCAGTTTTAAATTTATTAAAAATAGTGTTTACAAGTGATTATATTTAAATAATATTTCATGATTTTATAATATAAATTTTAGTGTAAAATACGCTCCACTTTTAGGGGAAGGGGGAAGTGATATAGAGTGTGGTTACCCCTAAAATATATCTTCTATAAAGCGCGAGTTGTCAGAGAGAGTGCTTGAGAGGCATCAAGGCCACCTCGAATAGTTGCCATTTTTAGGAGTTGGTATTCATATTAAATATTCCTAGTAAATGAAATTTATTTTGTTATAAAATAATGAAATTTATATAGTAAAATAAGCTTTTACGTCATTTAACATCATATTTTGTATCTTATTTTATGTAAATAACTTTATCTGGCACAAATATGTTCTAGTTATGCTCACACACATACGCACTCTCTCTCTCTCTCTCTCTCTCTCTCTCTCTCTCTCTCTCTCTCTCTCTCTCTCTCTCTCTCTCTCTCTCTTCTCTCTCTCTCTCTCTCTCTCTCTCGATGTAAAAATGGATTTCGCGGTTTTTTTCCATTTCAATGAATTACTTTGCATTTTTAAATAAAGTTTTATTCATAAATCAATAATATTTGCTTATATTGTTTAATTATATATGTTTATTTTGATATAGGCTGTCTTTTTATATAAAAATTATTAGTTAAAATGTATTTAAAAAAATACTTAAAAATTAAAACGTTACACTAAAAAATCTATGAATTCTGACGTCACTATTTTGCTTCAAAAAATAGAAGAAATTTTGTTTCACTTTTAAGTGTTTTCTTTTAACATTTATTATTTATTTTATTGACATGATGTAAAATATAATATAATATAGTGTTTTGTAAAATATTGTAAGAAAGTCATCATTAAAAATAGTTTTGTTAAGAAAAATTTCTAATTTGGGAACAAAAAATTTGGTTTTGATAAAAAAAAATCGCATGTACTCAGGGAATATATAACAAAATTGAAATATTGTATGTAAAATGTAACGGCATGTGTACGAATCTGATAAATATAATTGTATGCTTTTAATAAAGATTATATATCCCGTTTAATTCGAGTTTCATTTCACCTTCAAGAGGGAGAGAGATATTTCAAGATAACTACAACAGCGACCAGTGAAGCAGAGGAAGAAGCAGCAAAAGAAGAAGAGAACTATAAGCCTAGACAGCTTGCAAAGAGGCACTCCAGCTCCGGACCACCCCTCTGGCTTACAAAGAAGCCGAGCCTTCTAGAGGCTTTCCTCTTTGGTTTACAAAGAAGCCGAGCTCTTCCACCTACGTAAAAGAGGCCGAGCTCTTCCGCCTTCATAGAGGAGGCCGAGTTTTTCCGCCTACAAAGAGGCCAACCTCTTCTGCCTGCATAGACGATGTCAAGCTTTTCCGCCGGCAAAGAGGCCGAGCTCTTCCGCCTGCACACCTGGCGACTACGGAGTTAGTGACAACAACAACACGTGAAGTGGCGGAGTAAGAAATAACTCCCACAACTCTAGCCACTTTATATATATATATATATATATATATATATATATATATATATATATATATATATATATATATATAATATATATATTATATATATATATAATATATATACTTTATATATATATATATATATATATATATATATAATATATATATCAAAGTAGGAGGCCTGGATTATTGAAATACTGCAAATATATTAAAGTTAGTAATAAATTTTTTTTACATAATAAAAATGGTCTTCTAGATGTTGAGAGCGCAAGCTTTCGATCTTACTAGATCCTCTTTCAGACTCTTTGAATTGAAGAATGAATGAAATATTTATATAAAGATTGTTATGTGAGAAAAGGTTTTAAAATAATTAAAATTAGATTTAGTTAAACATAGTTTTGTTTTGTTTTTTTGAAAAAATGTGTGGTGTTCAAAATTTTGTTAAAGGTGGGGTCAAGGGTATGTTCACCTTGTAGTATGTTAATTTGGGAAAGTTTTTAATGCAAAGGGATTCAATGAGTTTGCGTTGTGTGGGGTCCAGTACTTGTAAAATGGGTGGCATGCCATTAATGTTAATGTTGTGATTGAATTGGGTTCTGTGTAGTGTGAGTGCCGAGTTTTGTGAGTCAAAAGTGAGGTCATGTTTGTCTTGGTAATGGCATCTAGTGAAATCATTAGTTTCGCCAATGTAACAAGAGGTACACTTAAAACAATGGATTTTGTACACACATTGTGAAATGCTATTGAAGGTGTGAGTAGGCGGTTTGAAAATGTGTTTTAGGGAGGATGTGTTGGAGGTAGTTAGTCTTTGAGATGTAGGTAAGGATTTAATGATTTTAATATGTTTGGCATGAGGGATTGGTAAATAAGAATAAGTGTTAATGGGGGGAATTGTAGGGGGTTATAAAATTTCTTTTTTGCTTGTTTGAGAGAGTGAGAAATTAAGTTTTTAAGGTATGAGAGTTTAATGAAGGTGTTGAGAATATAGTTGAATTCAGTTTGTAGGAAAGGAGGAGAGCAAATTCAAAGGGCTCTAAGAAAAAGGGAAGTTAAAATACCTGATTTTGTGTTGGTGGAGTGGGAAGAGAACCAGTGAATATATTAAGGGTTGAAAAGTTGGTTTACGATAAACACTGTAAAGCAAAGTGGGACTGTTATTCCAGGTAAGCAGAGTGTCAAGGAATGGTAAGGTTTGTTATTGGAGAGTTCCATATTAAATTTTATGTTTGGAAGGATCGAGTTGATGAAGTTAAGTATGAGAGTGGGGTTATTGGTTAAAAGTGTGTAGATAAAAATATCATCAACATAACGAAGCCATGTTGTGTTAGACTCGTTAGAGAGAAGAGGGTGATTGAGTATGAAGAAATGTTCTATCAGTTCCATGAATAGGTTACTGAGAATGGGGAAAAGGGGAGACCTCATGCTTAGACCTGAGTTTTGTTTGTAATGTAGGTTGTTGAAATGGAAGAAATTATATTCAAGAGAGAGGAGTATTAATTGTTTAAGGAAAGGGAAAGGGTATTCTAGAGTATAGGTGTTTTCGTTAAAATACCTTTCTAATTTTGAACACCACACCTTTTTTCAAAAAAATCAAAACTAAGTTTAACTAAATCTAATTTTAATTATTTTTAAAACTTTTCTCACATTACAATCTTTATATAAATATTTCATTCGGTCTTTAATTCAAAGCGTCTGAAAGAGGATCTAGTAAGATCGAAAGCTCACGCTCTCAACATCTAAAAGACCATTTTTATTAAGTAAAAAAAATTATTACTAACTTTAATATATTTGCAGTATTTCAATAATTCAGGCCTCCTACTTTGTTATCCATCAAACTATATGATAAATATCTTCTAAATTAATATATATATATATATATATATATATATATATATATATATATATATATATATATATATATATATATATATATTATATATATATATATATATATTATATATATATATATATATATATTATTATTATTATTATATTTTACGATTATAATTCCCGCAAAAGCGGGGTAGTGGTACGTGGCAGCTTTCCCTAACACATTATTTCTTCTTTTTGTTTCGTGGTTATCCTCCTTTCCATTTATGCTCTCGGCCAACAACACCTACCTTCTTCACCCTGCATCCCTCTCCCTCCAACATTTTCCTTTATTCACTATCCACCTTCTTCTTGGTCTCCCCTTCCTCTCCTTCCTATCCCTCCGCCTCCCCCAAACTCTCCTAACCACCTTCTGCTCCTCCATTCTCTCCAGATGTCCAACCAATCTTAACATTCCCTACTCCGCTCTTCTTACCAAACGCATTCCTCCAATCACATCTCTCTCTTATTACCCTACTCCTAATCCTCTCTCTCTTAATCTAACGCCACAAACCGCTCTCAACCCTTTCATCTCAAAACTTCCAATTTCTTCTTGGACCTAGCATTCACCCCCATGTTTCACACCCATATAGTACCGCTTGTACACAATTTTTTCAAACATACTTTCTTGAGTTATGTGATAAATCCCCCCTTTCCATAATTCCCTCAAACACTCAATGCTCTCATTCCTTCTCCTACTCTATGATCTATCTTTTCCTTCATCCCTCCTCCTTACCCAAATCGCATCCCTAAATATCTGAAACCTTTTACTTCTTCCAGTACTACACCTCCTAATCTCTAACTCCATCCCTTCATCTGTTTTTCCCCCCCTCCTCAAACACTTAACACTTTACTCGTTACTTGGATTTATCCTAGACCCTTTGTCTAAAAAAACACACACTCTCTCAAACTCCTTCACCTAATATACAAACCTTCTGAATCCTTCGCCACCAAAGGGTTGTATCATCCGCACAATAGTATCATGTCACTTTCCCATCTATCACCACCTATCCATCAATTCCACGCCTGCTCCCCTGCCTCATCATTCCTCTGCAAACACACTCCATCATTAATAAATTGAAAAGCCACGGCGACATTACACATCCCTGTCTCTCAACCCTCTCTCCACTCCAAACATCTCACTCTCCCCTCCTAATATTCTCAACACAATTTCTGCTATTCCTATAAAAGGCCCGAATACCTTTAGCTAATTTACCCCCTACTCCATGTTCCTCAAGCACCCTCCATAATTCACCCCTCTTCACTCTATCATATGCTTTCTCGAGATCAAAAACAACCATACACCTTCCCTTTCCTTTCTAAACCTTTCTCCACAAGCATCCTCATTGTGAATACTTGATCCACACATCCTTCCATCCTAAATCCTCCTTGTCTCCCCCATTCTCTGTTCCGTTAAATCTCTACCCTCCCAATTAGTACGTGTGTGAGTGAGGGTCCCCTTACTACACTCAAAAGACAAATACCTCTATAATTCCAACACTCCATCCTATCCCCTTTCCCTTTATACAGGGGAACCAAACAACCATCCTCCCAATCCTGTGGAACTACTCCCCTACTCCAACATAAATTATATAACCTATACAGCCATTCCTCCACCCCTCTGGCTCCCATCTGTAACATTTCCATACTCACACCATCTAGACCTGTGGACTTTCCTTTTTTTCCTTTAGATAACGCCCTAATAATTTCTTCCATTTGTATTTCCATATCTTCTTCCCGTCCCTCTTCACCTCCCATCCTCACCTCTTGAAAACCTCCTCATCTCTTCGCACCCAAATCATTCATTAATCTCTCAAATATTCCCCCATCTTTCGCTACCCCATCTTCCCCTTCCTATTCCATTCCCCATCCTCCTCTTTAACCCTTTCCCCAAACCCCTCCACCTTCTATAATTTTTTATTTAATTCTTTTCCAGAATATTTTGCTGGCTATTTCTTTATAATCTTGTCACTTTTCTTACACCATTCATCTTTTGCTCTTCTCTTCGGCCTCTCCACCGCCCTCTTTGCTTCCATTCTAACCCGCTCTATATTCCTCCCAGCTTTCCTTCTCCTATTCCCCCAACCATTTCACATAGACCTTTTTTCCTTTTTCACCAATCTTTCACCTCCTCATTCCACCATTACTTTCTTCCTTCTACTTGCTCCCACCTATTTTATTCCACCGCATATCCTTCTGGCTTCTTCACAAATTGTCTTTTAAAATCTTTACATTCTTCTTCCCACATCCCTAATTTCCGTTCCTCTCACGTCCCTTCCACCTATCCTCCATACCCTCCTAAATCGCTCTTACACATTCTGCATCTAATTTTTTCCCTCTAAATGACTTCTATTTCCTTCTTTTTTCTCTTTCTCTAACCGTTACCTCTTCCCCCAACCACTTAACCTAGCAACCACCAATAGTGATCAGATAACCCCTACCTGCCCCACTGAATACATTTACATCTAGTAATCTGCTCTTATCCTTCCTATTTATACACACATAATGCAATTAACGCCCTGCCCCCCGTTATCTCACTCTTCCATGTATATTTATGATTTTCACTTTTCTTGAACCAAGGTATTCCAACTATCAAATCTTCTATCAACACATAACTCTAACAACTTTCTCCATTAACCTTCTTTCCCCTACCGCTGCCAAATGACCTATAATTCTCCCATCTGCCTCTCTTCACTCCTGCATACAATCTCCTAATTAAACAAATTTTATCATTAACCCGAAACTTTCCCAACATTCATTCAACACACTCCAAAATCTTTCTCTCTCCTCCTCCCTCGCTCCATTTACTGGTGCATACGCGCATATAAAAACCCACATTTCCCCCCCAAATTTCACTTTAACCCACATTATTCTCGAATTCACCTATTTGCTAACACTTTTTACCTTATCGCCACACCTCTTTTCCTCAATACTCATTCCTACCCCTCCCTGCCTCACTCTCCTCGTTCACATGCGCCCCGAAATCATACCCTTAAATTTTCCAAAGACCATCTCCTTCTATCCTTTCAGCTTTGTTTCTGTCAACCCTAGCACATCCAACCTTTTTTCTTCGACCATTAACCCCACTTCTTCCCTTTTCAGATCCTCATTTATCCCTCTCACATTCATACAACCCACTCTAAATCTACTCTCTTTTTGCCCATCCTATCTCTTTACTCACCCTCACTCTCCTTAATCCTGACCCTCTTATTCACCACTCTACTTTCTTCTATTCCCCCCATTCGGTGCGATACCGAATTAGTAAATATTTTTTATTTCTTTACACGTTACCACAACTCAGGGGCAGGGCCCTTTTCAAAAGGAGGGGCCCAAAAAAGTAAATGAATATAAAACAAACAAAATTTACAAAAAGAAAAAAAATTAAAATAAATTGAAATAAATATTATATATATATATATATATATATTATTATAATAATATATTATATTAATATATATATATATATATATATATATATATATATATATATATATATATATATATATATATATATATATATATATATATATATATATATATATAGAGACAAAGTATATATATTTTGTATATTATATATATATATATATATATATATATATATATATATATTATATATATATATATATATATATATTTATATATATATATATATATTACCTATAATATATATATATATATATATTGTATATATATATTAATATATATATATTATATATATATATATATTATATAATTGATATAAGGTATATATATATAATATATATATATATATATTATAGTATTAAGGAGGCAAAACCGGAATTTTTAACCGGAAATTGCACATGTTGCAAAGCATCATTTTGCAACATCCGGTTTTGAAGTTTGTGGCGTCAATGTTAGGCTTTCTAAGGTCGGTTAGACCGTTTTTAAGGTCTGGAAGACCGATTTCAAAGGTTTTGAACCTGAAATTGAGGGCTTAGCCCCCAAAAAGGGCTTTTGGTTCCTGGAAGATTTTAAATGATCGGGCGATCATTTTTGATGGTTCCAATGGATTTATCGAAATCGTTTATCCCCAGATCGACGTTTAAATCGTCTTTTTACATGCTCTGGTCTGTTTTATACGTTGAAAAACATAATCGAAAGAAAATTATCACTATTATTTAAAATTCATTCGATATAATCGTTGTAGGAATAGAACAGATAGCTCGTTTAAATTCTGCGTATATATACCCGGGAAAGGCAAATGAAGCTATCTCAAGGATTGGGGTTTGAGTCATGGTACCTTCCCCAAACTTGGCACCCCATCTGGTCATAACGTAACTTCGTCGTAGCCGAAGTTACGTTCCGTGCACCCCACAGAGGGGGTGCTGGTCCCTTAAAATAGGAAATGGCCGTAGAAGGATGAAATTTGGAGCGTGCATAGAAGAGGAAGGATAAATAGGAGTGAAGTAAGAGGCTGGCACCGGTGCTGGAGCCGGTGCGATACCGAATTAGTAAATATTTTTTATTTCTTTACACGTTACCACAACTCAGGGGCAGGGCCCTTTTCAAAAGGAGGGGCCCAAAAAAATAAATGAATATAAAACAAACAAAATTTACAAAAAGAAAAAAAATTAAAATAAATTGAAAGTAAACCCACCCTGTCCCTTGCCTAACGCAATTCCCTCAGGTGGGCGCAGACGAGGAACTTAAATAGAGGAAGATTCAATATTGCAGGGAAAATAAAAGAAGGCAAGGAGTTCTACAAAACAGATGTGGTTGGAAAGAAGGAGGCACCACAACGAGCGATCTTTGAGTGTCCAATATTCACACAATTTTCATGTGAGAACAAGGCACCTCTTGTGTTACGAGGGCAACGCAGTGGTGAATGAAAGCGAGAGGTCAATTTGTAATACCTACAGTAAAGAGATAGGGTACCAACGTCACATCGCAGAGAAAGAGGGTCAAGGAGGTCAGAAAGTATGGGACAGTTTATAAGCCTCTTAGCCTTGGCTTAAACTCTATCTAAAAGGAGGGTGGAACCAGATTTACTCCAAATATGAGAACAGTATTCCATACATGTGCAAATAAGACCCTTATATAACTGGAGTATCTAAAAAGAAGAAAAAATTCACGCAATCTGAACAGAATTCCTAGCTTCTTTGAGACCCTTTTAGCAACCGATGTGATATGAGGTCTCCAAGACAATTCACCATTTATGTTTAGTCCAAAAATGTTTATGTTGTTTACAGGTAAGACATTGCAGCCGTCGAATGGGATAGGAAAGTTGGAAGGTGTTTTAGAGAGGGAGATATGGAGAAGTTGAGTTTTCAAAGAATTGAATTTCACAAGATTGCCGTTACCCCACTGAGAAATCCCGACCAGACGGCAAGAATTGAATCGGAAAGCTATAGATGAGAGGCAACTCTAGATGTAAACGAGGGAGCACAATTGAAATGCGTGGAAGAATGGAGAGTTAAGTCATCGGCATAAGAGTGAACAGAGTTAGAAGTGCAGCTAGAAGATCGTTTGATGAAAAAGTACAATAAAGTTGGAGATAAAACAGAACCCTGAGTAACACCACAATTAATAAGAAAGGAGGAAGAGGTTGCTCCATTAACAAGAGCTGAAATGAAACGATCTGAAAGAAAACTAGAGAAGAGTAAGCAAAGCGAAGGAGGAAATCCAAAGGAAGGTAGCTTAAAGAGTAGCGACGCATGTCATACCCTGTCAAAAGCTTTAGGTATGTCAAGCACTACCACACAAGACTTCCCATGGTCCCTGAGGGTAGAAGATCATAGATCAGTGAGATAGGAAAGAATGTCACCAGTTGATCTTGAACATCGAAAGCCATACTGACGATCTGAAAGAAGAGAATAAGATTCTATATTATCGAGGAAAGGAGAGCTAAGGAGAGTTTCAAAGATTTTAGACAGAATACAAGCTAAAAGGTCGATAGTTAGAAGGATCAGAGCTGCTACCTTTTTTCGGGATTGGCTGAATAAAAGCGCGTTTCCGGCACTGAGGAAAAGTATTGGCATTAAGGCATAGAGAATAAAGTTGAACGAGGACAGGTGCCAGCTCAGAAGCACACTCCATCAAAACACGAGGAGGAATGCTATCTGGGCCACTGGCCCTCCGGACGTTCATTGATCTCATTATCCCATGTACCCGATCATGGGTAATGACAGGTAGAGACATTGGATACCTGAGAGGGGATGGAGCAGGGGGAGGGGAGCCGGAATCGTCCAGGGTGGAATTAGATAAAAAAAAGAAGACCAAAGAGATTAGCCTTTTCAAAATGAGTGTTATCAACAGAATCGACAGAACGGATAAGAGAGGGGAAAGGCAGCTTTACAGAAGTTATTGGAGATGTTTTTGGCAAGAGGCCAGAAATTTTTATCAGAAGGAGAATCAAGAAGGGCAGCACACTTCCTTTTAGTGCAAGAATGCTTGACCAGTCGAATAATATCCCTGCATAGATTCCGGGCAGAACGAAAATTAGTTAGTGATAGGAGAACAAGAGTTTTTCCACGCCCTATACGCAATGTCACGCTACTGGATGGCACGAGAACAAGAATCATCGAACCATGGATTATGAGGAGAAAATGATTTAGGGGGGATATGGGGCTTCAGAACCCTCAATGGTGTTTGAGGCCCCCAGGAGGGGGCACCACCTGAAAAAGGAAGAAATGCATGGGGTGCACAAGAGAAGAAGAAGAAGGAGGGAGGATGAAGAAGAAGTCTCATGTGTCGGAACAAGTGAGCCAGAATCGGTACCCGCACTGGTGCTGGAGCCGGTGCGGTGCCGAATTAGTAAACATTGGCTTAATAAAACAATATTGGTATCAATGTATATATTTATAAGGTCGTAGAACTCGAATATGAGGGTTTCAAGTTCCTAAAGGGTCCCAGAGAAAAAAGAAGAAAAGCATAAAGTGGGTGACAGAAGAAGACAGAGGAAGGAATGAGGAGGAAGGATGAAGGAATAGGAAAAGGTTTTATGTGTCAGAGTACTGAGCCAGAGTCGGAGTCGGTGTCACACTTATAACACCTCTCTACCTACCTAGCTTTTTAATACATTGTCTATCTTAACCTAATACAGCCTCACTGTTCACATGACTGATTCTGTTCTAGCATGCACAGGTCATCATTTCTATAGCTTCGCACTTGGATATCCCGTTTTCTAAAGGTTGAACGCTGACTTTTATATTTTCAAATCTCATTTTCTTTCTATAAACGTCAACTAATATATTTTTTACCTAAGTTGAAACATCTATAGTTTGTTCACTATTTTTCTTATTATTTTATGTTTTGTTTTACATTTATTCTTTGCTTAATTTTTGTTTTTCTATTTAAAAAAATTATTTAATTTTCAAATTTTTATTATTTTATATGTTTCATTTTGTTTTAATTTTTATTTATTTATTAATTTTATTTTTAAATTTTATTTATTTTATTTATTTTTTTTAAAATTTTGTTTTAAAATTTTGTATTTAATTGTTTTAATTTTATTTATTAAAAATATATTTTGTTTTAAAACTTTTTTTATTTTATTATTATAGTTTTATTTATTTAAAAAAATTATTTATTTTTTAAATTTTAATTAGTTTTTAATTTTATTTATTTAAAAAACATATATTTTTGAAACTTTTATTTATTTTTGTTTTATTTTGTTTACAACATTTTCATTTTACTAAATTTTTTATTCATTTTAAGTTTATAACGTAAAAGTTTTTCGTTTTACTGATCCTAAAGCAGTAAATTAGTAAAGCAGTAAAGCAAATTATTTTTGGTGTCTTTTTTGTAAAACAACATAAAAATAAGTTCTTTGAACAAAATATCATAGAAAAGTGTAATAATTGACTGACCCTGAAGCAGTAAAGTAGTAAAGCAAACTATCCACCCTACCCCTCCTACCCATCCAGGATCTATTGATCTAAGTCATATTTGAACCTTCATTTTTGTATAACCCAACATAAAAATAAGTTCATTGAATAAAATATCATAGTAAAATGTAAAAGTTTTTTGACCCAAAAGCAGTAGAGCAAACTGCCCACCCCACCCCTCCCACCCATCTATTATCTATTAATCTATTGCTTTAAGTCATATTTGAAGCTTCATTATTGATCTTAAAGTAGTAAAGTAACTAATAATCAAAGTTTCAACCTACCATCAGCTGTTAACATATCAAACTCAATCACTACTACACAAAACATAACATACCTAACATTCCATGCGTACGAATAAACTGCTATCATTAACAAAGTTATCAGCTTAATAATAGTAGAGTAACTAACATTACCATGCATAACTCGACCTTACCCTACTTTTCTATTATATCTATATCACATCAATGTTAATTTAACATTGTAATATTTAACATAATCTAACAAAATTTATCATAGCTTATCCCATTTATTATACTGACCATCGAATAAATGCTAACATAACAAAGTTTGAACATCAATAATGCTATACATTACCTGGACTAAGAACATAACGTTCCATAACATACCTGACATGCCTTACATACGAATAAACTGTCAACATTATCAAAATTCTCTGCTTATCAACAGCTAACTAATAAACATATAATCATGGTACATTATCATAGTAATATTTAAAAAAATTTATATCATAACCTAACCTAGCCTACCTAACATACCTTACACACGAATAAACTGTTAACATGAAAAAAGTTTTAACTTATCAACAAAACCAGCATAACATTACCTGAACCAAGAACATAATGTAGCACAACAAACCTTACGTATGAATAAACTACTAACACTGACAAGTTCAGAGTGTAATATCGATAAAGCACCTAACCTATCTGACATACTAAACTATGAATAAATACTACACACATACACGTAAACACGCATACACACAAACAAACACAGACACACATTAATTATAGAGACACCTTGCTTTATACATTATCTAGCCAAACCTCACACTAACATTACTGATCACATGACATATTTCTATGACGTCATGCATCTGTGTTCCGTTTTCTAAACGTTGTTGGAAAACATTTATATTTTTCACATATTTTTTACAAACATTTCGTTTCCTTTTATATTTTCTTTTAAATTTTTATTATTATTCACTATATTTATGTTTTGTTAAAATTTTTATTTATTTATTTTGTTTGTTAAGTTTTTATTATTTTGTAAGTTTTATTTTATAAAGTTTACTTATTTATTTATAAAATTTTATATATTTTATTAAAAAAGTTTTTAAAACATTTTTTTGCTAATTTTTTATATAAAATATTTACTTTATTGACCCTAAAGCAGTAAAGCAAACTATCCACCCTGCCCATCCCTCCCATCCATGATCTTTTGAGCTATTGATTTACTGTTTTACGTCATATTTTAATAAATTATGTTAAGTTCATACAAAGAACTTATCTTTTTTATGTTTATTTATAATGCATAAATAAAATGACGTAAAACAGTAAGTCAATGGATCAGTAGATCATGGAAAGGCGGAAGGGGTAGGGTGGATAGTTTGATTTACTGCTTTAACGCTTTAGGGTCAAAAAAGTAAATGTTCTTAATAAAAAATTAATAAAAACATGTTTTAAAAACTTAAAAATTTTATAAATAAATATTTAAGTAAAATTTATAAAATAAAAGTTATAAAATAATAAAAACTTAACAAGCAAAATAAATAAATAGAACTTTTAACAGAATATAAATATAAAGAAGAATAACAAAAACTTAAAAGAAAATATAAAAGAAAGCGAAATGTTTATAATAAATATGTGAAAAATATGAATGTTTTGTAACAACATTTAGGAAACGTAACACAGATGCGTGACGTAATAGAAATAACAGTTATGTCATCAGTAAGTTTAGTGTGAGGTTTGGCTAGATAATGTATTACGTAAAGCGTCTCTAAAATTAATATGTGTCTGTGTGCGTTTCTGTGTATGTATGTGTAGCATTTATTCGTAGTTCAGTATGTTAGATTGGTTAAGAACTTTATCGATATTACACTCTGAGCTTGTCAGTGTTAGTAGCTTATTCATACGTAAGGCTTGTTGTGATACATTATGTCCTTAGTTCAGGTAATGTTATGTTGGCTTTGTTGATAAGTTAAAACTTTTTTCATGTTAACAGTGTATTCGTGCGTAAGACATGTTAGGTAGGTTAGGTTATGATATAATTTTTGTTAAGTTTTGTTAAATATTACTATAATAATGTTCCATGATTACATGTTTGTTAGTTAGCTTTTGATAAGCAGAGAACTTTGATAATGTTGGCAGTTTATTTGTATGTAAGGTATGTCAGGTATGTTATGGAACGTTATGTTCTTGGTCCATGTAATGATATGTTAGCTTTATTGATGTTCAAACTTTGTTATGTTAGCATTTATTCGTTAGTTAGTATGATAGATGGGATAGGTTATAATAAATTTTGTTAGGTTATGTTAAATATTACAATGTTAATTTACCATTGATGTGATATAGATATGATAGAAAAGTAGGGTAAGGTCGAGTTATGCATGACAATGTTAGCTACTTTACTGTTGTTAAGCTAATAACTTTGTTAGTGATATCAGTTTATTCGTACGCATGGTATGATAGGTATGTTATGTTTTGTATAGTAATGATTGAGTTTAATATGTTAACAGATGATGGAAGGTTGAAACTTTGAAGGTTAGTTACTTTACTGCTTTAGGATCAATAATGAAGCTTGAAATATGATTTAATAAAAACATAAAAAGTTTTCATAAATTATGTGTTATGTTCATACAAGATCTTGTTTTTTTGTTATGTTATGTATAATACATGCCAAATATGACGTAAAACAGTAAGTCAATAGATCATGGATGGGTGGGAGGGGTAGGGTGGATAGTTTGCTTTACTGCTTTACCGCTTTAGGGTCAAAAAAGTAAAAAAAAATTAATAAAAAATTAGTAAAAACAATATCTCAATTTTTTTTTAATAAAATATATAAAATTTTACAAATAAATAAGTAAAATTTATAAAATAAAACATAAAATAATAAAAACTTAACAAATAAAACTTAACAAACAAAATAAATAAATAAAACTTTTAAGAAATAATAAATATAAAGAAGAAGAATGAAAACTTAAAAGAAAATGTAAAAGAAATTGAATTGTTTATATTAAATATGTGAAAAATATAAATGTTTTCCAACAACGTTTAGAAAGCGGAACACAGATACCTGACGTCATAGAAATAAGTCAAGTGATTAGTAAGTGTGAGGTTTGGCTAGATAATGTATTAAGTAAAGTGTCTCTATAATTAATGTGTTTATTTGTATGTGTGTGTAGCATTTATTCGTAGTTCAGTATGTGAGACAAGTTAGGTACTTTATCAATATTACACTCAGAACTTGTCTGTGTTAGTAGTTTATTCATACGCAAAGCTTGCTGCGAGTTGCATTATGTTCAAACTTTGTTATGAAAACATTTATTCGTCGATCAGTATGATAGATGGGATAGGGTATGATAAATTTTGTTAGGTTATGTTAAATTAACATTGATGTGATATAGTAATGATAGAAAGGTAGGGTAAGGTTGAGTTATGCATGGCAATGCTAGCTATTTTACTGTTGTCAAGCGTATAAATTTGTTAATGATAGCAATTTATTCGTACACATGGTATGTTATGTTTTGTATAGTAATGATTGAGTTTGATATGTTAGCAGCTGATGGTAGGTTGAAACTTTGAATATTAGTTACATTACTACTTTAAGATCAATAATGAAGCAATTAAATAGATGGGGTGGGAGGGGTGGGGTGGGCAGTTTGCTTTACTGCTTTTGGGTCAATAAACTTTTACATTTTACTATGATATTTTATTCAATGAACTTTTTATGTTATGCTATACAAAAATGAAGGTTCAAATATGACTTAAAGCAATAAATCAATAGATCATGGATGGGTTGGAGGGATAGGTTGGATAGTTTGCTTTACTACTTTTCTGCTTTACCGCTTTACTGATTTACTGCTTTTCTGTGATATTTTGTTTAAAGAACTTATTTTTATGTTATGTTATGCAAAAAAAGACACCAAAATATGACTTGAAGCAACAGATCAATAAATAATGATTGCGTGAAAGGGGTAGGGTGGATAGTTTGGTTATCTGCTTTACTGCTTTAGGCTCAGTAAAGCGAAATTTTTTTACGTTATAAACATAAACAGAATAAAATTTTTAGTAAAAACAAAATGTTTTTAACAAATAAAATAAAAAATAAAAAAAAAGTTTTTAAAAAGTATATATTTTTTAAATAAATAAAATTAAAAAAAATAATTAAAATTTGAAAAATAAATATTTTTTAAATAAATAAAATTAAAATAATTAAATAAATAAAAAAAGTTTTAAAACAAAATAATTTTTTAAATAAATAAAATTAAAATAATTAAATGAAAAAAGATTTAGTATTTTTTTTTAAGAAATAAAGAAAAAATAAATAAAATTAAAAAATAAATAAAATTAAAAATAAATATAAATTAAAACAAAATTATACTTATAAAATAATAAAAATTTGAGAAATAAAATAATTTTTTAAATAAAAAACAAAAATTAAACAAAGTTTAAAACTTATAAAATAATAATAAAAAAGCAATCAAAATATACATATTTCAACTTTGGAGAAAAATTATATTAGCTCACGTTTATATTAAGAAAATGAGATTTGAAAACATAAATGTTATTTAATGACCTTTAGAAAACGGGATATCTATGTGCGAAGCAATAGAAATGCCGACCTATACATGCTAGAACAGAATCAGTCATGTGAACAGTAAGGCTGTTTTAGGTTAAGATAGGCAATGTATTAAGAAAGATAAGCAAGTAGAGAGATCTACGGCCTTATGAACATATATAAGGACACCATATTTGACCCCATTCTGTGTTTGCAGCCAGATTTCAACTCTGGCTTCGACTCCAGATCCAGCTCAGTGCTCGGACACATGATACTTCTTTTTATTCTTTCTTCATCCTTCCTCCTTCTTCCTTCCTCTGTCTTCTGTTGTCACGCACTCTGTGCTTTTCTTATTTTCTCTCTGGGACCCCCCTCCGAATGGTCCCCAGGCACCCTTTAGGAACTTATAAACATATACATTGATAGCAATATTGTTTTATTAAGCCAATGTTTACTAACTCGGCACCGCACCGGCTCCAGCATAGTTGCCTTTACCGACTCTGGCTAATTTTCTCCGACACATGAGATTTCTTCTTACTCTTTCTTCTTCTCTTGTGCACTTCATGCATTTCTTCCTTTTTCAGTTGATGCCCCCCCTCCTGGTGGGCCTCAAACACCATTGAGTGTTCTGAAACCCCAAATTCTAGATCTATGGCCTTATAAACATATACATTGATTCCAATATTGTATTATTAAGTCAATATTTACTAACTCGGCACTGCACCGGTGCCGGCTCCGGCCTCTTCCTCCACTCCTATTTATCCTTTCCTCTCTATGCACGCTCCAAATTTCATCCTTCTACGGCCATTTCCTATTTGAAGAGCACAACATCCCTCTCCGGGAGGTGCACGGACACGTAACCTCGTCTACGTTTACCCTCCACTCTTTTCCATTTTCCATCATTCTAACACCATCTCCTGCCACCCCCACCTCTAATTCTTTCATAACCCCATCCATATACATAAATAACAATGAGACATACCAATCTGCCCTCACTCGCTATTTATATTAAAAATCACTTCGAGACATTTATTCTTACACCGCTTCCTATCGTCATACATACTTTTGATTCTATTCAGAAGCCTACCACCAGCACCATATATCACTAACACCTGCCATAGAGCTTTCCTATTAATTCTATCATACGCCTGTTGCAAATCCATAAAACTTAAATACATTTTATTCTTGATATATATATATATATATATTATATATATTCTATATATATTTATTATATATATATATATATATATATATATATTATATATATATATATATATATATATATATATATATATATATATATATATTATATTTTGAAAAGAAGGAAAGAATGAAAAGTTACTCTAGAAGTGGTCTGACCATATTTTCAGAAGAGAGAATGTTTTTGGTTAAAAGTAACAATAACGCTTTATAAATTTTAATACATTTAAATATTCAATTTGAAGTCTTGGATGGAGGAGTTTCAAAATTTTTAACATCTTTTTGGATACTTTTTGGAAAATTTAAATATGAAAGGAAAAGAAATGGTTGATTTAAAATATTAAAATTTGTAGTAGGTGACCTGTCATTTCTTCTGAAGCTTTAAAGCATATGAAGAAATTTTCAAAATTCTCTTCCTCTGTTGGCAAGGGGCTGAAAACCCCTTTTTGTTCATTCTTTCGTGAATGGTGGTTGATACTTTTATTATTATTTTTATCCACCAGCACCACCTTGCAGCCATGCATGAAATCGGTGATATATATATTAGTATATAATACTTAGTATTATATATATTTATATATATATAATATATATTATTATTATATATATATTATATATAATTATATATATATATATACTATATATATTCTTATATATATATTTTATTATATATATATTTCAATATGGTTAATGTTGAAAATATATTGAATAGTTGAATATAGTATAGTTGAACGAGGGGGAGGGGATAGCATGGAGCACGCTTCCTCAAAATTCGGTTTTGGAGGAATGCATCGGGCCACCCGCCTTCTAACTCATAAGATTTCCAGGGCCCATGCACCGATCAAATGTAATCAAGCAAGGCATAGGGAATCTGAGCAGGAGAGGAGTAGGAGAGGAATGCCAGACTTGTCCAGGGTTGAATTAGATGAAAATAGGAGGCCGATGAGATTAGTCTTTTCAGTTGGAGAATTAGCAACATAATCATCAGATCGAATAAGAAGGAGGAAGGTAGATATTCAAAGTTGCTAGATTGTTTTTTGGCAAAGGCCAGAATGATTTGTCAGTAGAGAACCAAGGACTTTACCGCACTTTCGGTTTGATGAAAGCCCGCTGTGCTCGTCGAAGAGTAGCTCTACAACGATTTCTAGCTGAATGAAATTAGCGAGAGTGCATCAGGGAACGAGAATTTTTACTCCCGATACGCACTGTCTAAGCCTGAATGGCCAGAGAACAGGCCCGTCGAACCATGGATTTATGAGGAGAGAATATTTAGTTGAAGGAAGGAATGACCTGCTACATCCATAACGCATTATAGCTCCCATCCTTATTTCTTAATCTTATACATCTCAGTATTACTTTCTGAAGGTAGCCATTTGCCTATATCTGAAAACTTGAAACTTACATTTAAGTCACTGGTGTATAAATTTATTTTATACATTTTAGGGAAAGCCACTTGACTAAGAAATTCGTTTAGAACAAACATATTCCTTCATTTCCAGTAATAAATACTTTTCATTTTCAATTGATTAACTATTATTATTCATTATTATTATTATATTATTATTATTATTATTATTATTAATTAATTATTAATTATTATTATTATTATTATTATTATTATTTTTTTATTATTATTATTATTATTATTATTATTATTATTATTATTTTATTATTATTATTATTTATTATTATTCTATTATGTATTATTATTATTATTATAAAAAACTTCTTTTAACGTGCTTTTATCTTTTCACGAGGCTTTATCCCCTTTTCCTACAGGAAATCGAACTTTAAGGCGGATGATCCACCCGCGCAACTTTAAGGCTCGCCATCGAGTTTTAATTCTTGCCCCCAGAAGATAAAACTCCAATACGCTGAGATTGAACAGCGGTCCTTCGTATGAATATGTCATCAAAAATGTAGCAGACGAGTGTTATTATTATTATTATTATTATTTATTCATTATTATTATTATCTATTTTATTATTTTTATTTTATTATTATTATTATTATTGTTATTATTATTATTATGTAGAAGACTTAGGAATCAAAAATTTTGATTCGCTTAATATGTCTCCGCACGGTTTCCAACTTTTTGAGCTATTACCCCTAGAAGGCTGGGTTTAGATATAAGCAATACCCCAAAAAAGTTTATATATATATATACTATTGATATATTTATATATATATATATATATATATATATAGTATCTATATATATATATTGATATATATATATAATATTTAGATATATATATAGTAGTGATAATATGGTTATTATTGTAGTTATTGTTATATATATATACTATTATTATATATAGTTTATTATATTTAGTATATATGATATATAGTATATATTATTATATTTATATTTATATATTATTATATATATATATATATATATATATATATTATATATAATATATAATATATATATATTATATTATATATATTGAAAAATTCACAAGAATGAGAGATTCAATATCTTGTAACACTTCCGAGAGTTGTTCCAATTCAGAATTTTGCCAGACGCAGATTGAAGTTGAAAATTTTTAAGTAATTATTTGTTTATTTATTGTTTTTTTTTTTTCTTTTTCGCAGACTTTCCAAAAATATCTTCCTTAGTAGTGTAGCTATCGTAGTTTTTGAATATGTGCGTCCCTATATTCTGGAGGCTGGCCGTAAAACGAAAAGCGTGAGATTAAAAAAACAAAAAAAATTTGCGCAATAAATATCACTTAATAGATTTGGGACTTTTGACAAATATTTTAGACTCGTATAGTGTTGGGAAGTATGTCGATTTTTAATCGTTCCTATCATGCAATAACAAACATGCACATAATTAACTTATTTTAGCCAATGATAAAATCCAGCTTGATTCTTCGCTACAAAACGCCGTGAGAGGTCGAGTACTTGAAGCGATATTAAAAGGCATAAAATTATTTCACATCACTCTGCTTTTTGCTTCCTCGTCAACAACCAAATATGGTTTCAGAGAAGTTGGCGAGATAAACCACAAATTCACAATTGGGTCAGTGGGCGCGGGAGAACGATGCTTGTGCTTGTCAAACGAACAACGATCGAACGATATGAGTCGATAGAACGCCATTTCAGCGGCGCTGCGTTGCAGGCTTGTATTCGTATTTTAGGAATATATTTTTTACCTAAAATTTTCTAATTCACTACTAGTCCCTAATCATTAGTGATCAGGTAGTTAGTTAGATGTGAAAGTTTTGATTTTGTTTTAATAATTTTGTTTTTTGTGACTGCGCGATGAAAGCCGATGATCAATCAAGTACTTATTTTTACCCTCGGAAAATCCTTTACCTTGGGGTCATTACCCAGGTTGGGAATCCGCGTGGTCTACGCCTTGTATATATATATATTATATATATTATTATAATATATATTATATATATATATTATATATATATATATATTATTATATATATATATATATATTATATATATATATATATATATATATATATTGAATGATGGAGCTAAGCTGAATTTTTACATAACGCGGTTGCGGTTTTTTTGTGGTTCTTAAATTTTTTCAATCGCGGTTGCGGTTTTTTTGAGGTTCTTAAATTTTTCAAAAACCGTGTTGCGGTTGTGCGATAAAACAAAATTTTAAACAAATTATATGTTTACTTCTCTACTAATAATAATGATATAATGATATACCATTTTAAATTATTATTATTACTTATTATTATTATATATTTTATTATTATTATTTTATTATTTATTATGATTATTATTATTATTATTATTTAATATTTATTTATTCTTAAAATTTTTCCTACTTTCTGGTCGTTTATGTGCAGTTTACCTCAGAATGACAAGCAAGGCAGTATTCGGCGAAAATAGGGCAATGCGGAGAATTTTTCCATCCCTGCCGCCATGCCTTCGAATGCCAGCGTGACAGTATCGCGACTAAAGTTGTTTCTTTAGTTTTCGTGTTTTGTAATTGAATTTTAAGAAGCGGTAAGTTTAGATTATGGAATATATAATTTTTCAGCAGTTTTCCTCTCTGTTAGCCTCATCTTTATCTGGTTATAAATTAATCCAGTCTCTGCTGTAAAGCTTGTTCGTTCTGTATACTACAGATGGTGAGAAGAAATTCCGAATTCGCCTCAGAACAATTAATCTCTTTGAAGTTTGTTTCTTCTCTCTCTCACACATTAGAGGATATACTTCGGGATCATCCTTTTTCCTTTCTTTTGATAATTTTTGCTATCTCATCCCAAACACTTTCATTAAGTTATTTCTGTATCATGCATCATATTGATGTTTAAAATTGAGCATTATAGTTTTAATATAGAGTTTTTGGCTTGGAAGTTTGAAGTTGCCTTTTTTTCTGCAGTCTAAAAGCTAACATTTTAAATAAAGGTAATTCTGACAACGCCAGTTGCCAGTTGCAGTTGCCTGAAGACAGTGACAGACCACGGTTGCGGATTCTGCGGTTACAGTTGCGGTTGCTGTACAGCGACAACCACGGTTGCACGTTGCGGTTGTCAAAATATTTTGCAGTTGCTTCGCAGTTGCGGTTATTCGATCACCACTATATATATATATACCTATATATATATATATATATTATATATATATATATATTATATTTTATATAATATATTATATATCCATAAAAATAAATATTAAAAGAAGGAAGGGAAGTGAGAGAGAAAAAAAATATTTTGAAAATAAAACCATCCAAAAAAAATCGAATTCTGTCATGTCATCGTCAATCGTCAAAATTTCAAATCGTCCCATCACTGATATATATATGTATATATATTATATATAAATAAATTTAATATATATATATAAATATATATATAATATATTTATAAATTATATAATTATTATTATATTTATATATATATATATATATATCAAAAATATTTGAGAGTTTAAAACAGATCAAACTCTTAAAATGTAAGAAACATTTTAACCACTAAGAAATAAACAGGGAAATCAAAATGATTAAAAATTACAGCAGTTTACGTTTCGAGACAAGTACAACGTCTCCTCCAGAAACTTATGGTCTTATTTAAATTTGACAAATTGAGAAAACATTGAAAATATTAGATGATTTCATTAACGTATATAACAAGGATCATACAATTTACTTATACAAATAAATCTATTTTGATGATGATCTTTATTTTTTCAGATATGAAATTTCTTGTTATTAAGCCAAAATTAAAGAATCCTTCGGAAATTTAAAAATTAGATTTAGTTGAAATGCAAAAAGATTCTAATGGTTTGATTTAGTTTTTATCTTTGAATAACAAAAAAGTCAATGTACAATTACTGATGTGCTCATTCTGTGATTGATGTCTAAAAATGGCATTTGGTCATTTTCTCTTCTAACCTCACCCTATGTGTTTAATACGGACTTAGGTTTTAATGTTTTTTCGCCGAAATAGAAATTATTACAAAATCACAGGATTTTGTAAACCCCCCAGTTTTTCAATTTTAGTGGTTTAGTATTTATCAAAATTTGTTGATCAGGTTATCCGAAACTGAATACTATAGTGGATGTCAAAAAGGTGTTTTAACAGATTTTATCTCTCTTTCTCATCACTTACGTAGTCGAATAATGGAGACCTTGTTCAATTTTGATAATAATAGAACCAATAAATTGCAAGGGTCTGGGGTCGTTTTCAAAGTTTGATTTTGTAATAATTCCTATTTCGGCGAAACATTAAAGACCCTGAGGTCCGATTAGAACAACATAGGGTGAGGTTAGAAGAAGGAAATGACCAAATGCATTTTAGAAATCACAGAATGAGCACATCATTAATTGAGAAGGTGCAACTTTTTTGTTTAATTAAAGGTAAAGAATTAAATCAACTAGTATTTTGCTTTTGAGTTTTAACTTTAATCTCATTTTAAATATTTCGAAATATTGTCAGTTTTTCAGGTAATAAGCAGAAATTTCATATCTGAAAAAATTAATATTTTCATGAAATTAAGGAGGTTATTTTATGTTGCCATCTGTTATTTTGCTTTCATTTTTTATATATCATATTTTAATGTTTTATTATTTTTTGTCAAAATTAATTTTATTTCCATTTAAGATCTGGGGGAGACGTTGTACTTGTCTTCGAACTACTGCTGTTTAATTTTCTAAATATTTTGATTTTCTGTTTATTAAGGAGTGGTTTTTAATGTTTCTTTTAATATATTAACTATATATATAATATCATATAAAATCACAAAAAAATACAACCACAACCCTAACACACTAATACCCAAACATAATTCTAATCCAAAATAACCACATCAACAATATAAAACATAAACCAAATACATCAATACAATAAAATCCATAAATAACAATAAACTTACACACACCTCATAGCCACCGACATACACTACATTCACATCATACCTATCAGCAACAACACAACGCAAGCAGAAGCAAACCACACACAAATCAACAAACAAATACTTCAGAGAGTACATCAAT
>JABUQX010088067.1:0-7500 GCA_015478945.1 Trachelipus rathkii
GATACAGTAAGAGATCTATCTGTTGGCTGTCGCACTATATTCACAGCTCTCATTTATAAAATGTAGGTAGAGTAGCTATCCTTAATGCTAAACTATAGTAGCAGCACGGCTGAAAACTGTACTCCATGAAATCAAATATATATACCTCTGTGCCTAGATCAACAATACATTATCCATGTATTTAATTTAATTTAATAAATTTTAAGTTATTAATTATACTTTTACTAAATATTTAATTTATAATTAAATTTCAGTATCTGATAATAATAAATCTATAATAATATATTATATACTATTATATATATTATTAATTATATATTAATATATATATAATATATATATATATATATATTATATATATATAATATATAATATATTTATGGATAATAAAAGTATAGGATAAAAATAAATAGTAGATATCATTTAATAATATTATATTATAAGTATATATATATATATATATAATATATATAATATTAATATAGATATATATATAATATAACTATATATATAATATATATATATAGTATTATATATTATACTAGTATATTATATATAATATATATAGTTAATTATAGTTTATTATATAATAATATTATAATTATATTATATATATATATATATTAATATTATTAAATATATATATATATTATATATATAATAATATATATATATATATATATATATATATTATTTTTATATATATTATCAATATAAATAATATATATATATTATAACATAAATATAAAAAAAATATATATATATATAATTATATATATATATATTATAATATATATTATAATATAGTAAATATATATATATATAATATATATATATATATAGTATATAATATATATATATATATAATAATGAATAGCTGATTTATCAATGACAGATAAAAAATAATATTATTAATTTGTTAATAATATATTTATTAGTAATTTATTACTAAATAAATAGTAACTACTAATCAATAACTAGTGAATTAATATTATTACTTATTACTTAGTAACATAATAATAATAATACGTACTACAAAAATAATAACTGATCAAGAAACAGCTGATCGGTGTTCTAATTTTATTAGATACTAAAATAATTTGATCATATTTCTCTGATATCATTTTTATTTAATACAAAAAATATATAAGATATATATATATATATATAATATATTATATATATATATATAATATATATATAATAAATATAATAATATAATAATTATATATATATATATATATATATATATTTTATATATATATATAATATATATATATAATAATATATAATATATATAAATATATATATATCATATTAATATATATATATATATATATATAATATATTACATTATATATTATAATCTTATTATATATATATCAAGAGGTAGGGCGTAATGTTATAAGCTTGAGGCTTTCTTTTTTTCACGTTTGTCATGTTCCTCCTACTTAGCTATTCTATTTCTACGAATATATATAACTTGTATGACGAGCACCTTAACCTTATATATATACTTACCCAATCTTGGGGCAAAGAGGAAGGTGAAGAAAGAATAGAAAAGAAACGAATATATGATTAATATCTCAATATACTTTTCAAATATATTAAAATGATATATATATATATATATATATATATATATATATAATATATTATATATATACTTTTAGTAATTTAATTGTATAATTGGTTCGGTATATATACTTGAGCAATCATTATTCACCTTATTAAACAGTTATCATAAATTTATTAATAAATTATCATAAAATATAAATATAATGAAATAAAGTAAATATTAACATAATAATAGATCAAGTTTATTACATTATATATTGCTAAAAAATGGTTAGTCCTAGCGGTACTGTAGATATCCAATAATTATAAATATATATTAATATATTATATATATATAATATAATACTATATATATATAATATAATATATATATATATATATATATAGTATTACTTTATATAAAAATTTTTCCTAGTATTATTATAAATTTGTAAAAACAGAAATAAATTTTGAAAAAAATATATACTATTTCAATTTCCCAATTTTTCTGAATCACCCTTAGTCAGATATATATATAATATAGGATTATATAATATATTATATATTAATAAATGATATATATATTATTATATATATATATATATATACATTAATTATTTATATATAATAATATAATATTTAATATATAATTATATATTATATATTATATATATATATTAATATATATATATTATATAATATATATATAATATTATATATATTATATAATTTACTATATATATAGAAGTAGAGAAGAGAGAGAGAGAGAGAGAGATGAGAGAGAGAGAGACAGACAGAAACGACAGACCAGACAGACAGACAGACAGAGACAGACAGACAGACAACAGACAGACAGAACAGACAGACGACAGAACATACATGAACAGACAGACAGAACAGACAGTAACAGATCAGAACAGACAGACAGACAGTAACAGAGCATAGACTGATTAATCTATAAAGGTGATAAAAGGATAGAATAGACAAGACCTCCGTAAAGAGGAGGTAATGCCACTATAAGTTGTAAGAGTAAGCGCTGTTACTCATTTAGTTGATAGTTGAGAGTGGTGCAATGAAATAGTGATTGGACAGTTCCCGAACTTTAGAAAACCAGATTAATTGGGGTAGAATCAACATTGGAAAAATATGGAGGAGATAATCTGGATAAAAAGAATAATCACCACCCTTTTAAAAAAAAGCTGATTTAATATGGTACATTCACATTATGTATACTATTTATAGTGTGTCACTTGTAAGAAGCGAACTGTCATGAGCTTAAGTTAATAGAGGGCGTTCAAGTAAATTCTGGGTCGACTAATAATGAGTTCGGATAAACTCTATATTATTATCCTTCTATACACTCATTACCCCCTTATACACTATATGAGTTGTAGTTCTTGCTTACGAGAGAGTTTTGTGTGCTCCATGAGTAAACTGAGAGCGAACAGACCATATTATACCATAGAGTAGTAACACTCCTAAAGGTATGATAGTTCTTGTAGTTTCTTTATGAAATCCTAAGCTGGGCCACTCGCGGCTAGTCAGCCATCAGTACAACCTAAAGTTCCAATATACCCTTAATAATTTAAATATAATTATTAAAATAGGTATTAAAAACAGTTTTTGGTTGATTGATATTTTATTAAACTTAGGTTTTTATTAATTATAATTATATCGCTAAAAAGTTCACTAGAAACTATAGCGATTGTCTTAGCTATATAGATGACATCATAATTTATTTTCAAGATACAAATCACACTATATTTAAACATATTATTAATAAACAAACATTAAAATTTTTGACAAATGCATATAGACAAAAATGCATAGAACATTTTAGGCGGGAAATTTTTAATGCACAAAAATGATCAAGTATAAGATTATTCTACATAGTATAACAAGTAGTATGATAGGGACGAATTCCAAATTTTCCAGCCGAGTGTCCGATTCCGAATCCGATATACCTAGTTATCAACAAATATGTATGCCGATATTCCGATTCTCACAGAATAAAGATCCGGGAGCCGAGAAATGCTCCTCGATATAGTAAAACTGTAAGAGTAAATACATACTATTTATTGAGTAAAAAATTGATTCCAAATCCACTGCGATCATTTATCTGCAATAAGTCCCTGTGAATCTCTTGGATTTAAGAGATCAACTTATATGCCATATATTTTTTAGGTTTGCTTTAGCAGTGTCAATCAAAGTTGTTGCTTAGAACATGCCAACTCAGTTTATTTCTTATATATACATTATAGTTTCTGAAATATATTTCACCAGTAATAATATCTTTTTCCTTTTCTGTTTAATATGTTTACACTTTCGTCTATTCTTCCCTCCTTATATAATTTCAAATTCATGTAATGTTTAGTATTTAAATTTAATCATATTTGTATGTTTGAGTATATAAGTCACATCTCTATTGGTTCCTCTTGATATTTAGATTTTGCATAATTTGCAATATAGTTATTTTTATAGTTTGATCCTACAATCCCTTAGTTTGTCGAATTATATATCCAATCTACAACTTTTGATTTACTAAAGTAGAAATTAAGATTCTCTTTTTAGCTGGCTGATTAGAGGTAAATACTGCTTGCTATGATTATTTTTATAGTAAATTATAATTTAAACTTAACATTTACATTTTGTTACATTAAAATTATTTAAAAGTTTTAATAGATATAGCTAATATAATTCTTAATAGATCAGAATTAGAATTTGGTAAAGTAAATTTATGGAAATATAATTTCATTATGATGATTATAATGATATATATATATATATTATATATTATAATTATATTAGAAATATAATATTATATATATATATATATATATATTAATATATATATATATAATTTAATATATAATATATATATATTATATATATATACTATAATATATTATATATATATATCATATATATATATATATATATATATATATATAATATATTATACATTTTTAATTAACATATTTAATATTAAGCATATTTATATAAGAAATCAATGTTTTCCATTGTTTCCCTTATATTCCACCTCACTCCTATGAACTAGTGGAAGTTATAAGGTTATGCGTGAACATGCAACCGTGAAACATGATAAAGTTAAGTAAGAAGAATATGAAAACATAGTCATAGAATAAAGAAATAAGTCTCACATATGAGCTTATACCTAGCTTCACCCTTTTATAATCACTATTTTATAGTGAGACTTTATTTCAGTCGCAAGTATCTAAGTTAGAAACTCTCAAACCCATAGAGCTTCCATGGGTAACCATATATAATATATATATATATATAGAGCGAACGGATACCTCATTACACATTAAATATATATAGCTAAATATTCTATGTATCAATGTAGGGTTCACCCCTAGGCCCCAGGTGACCCCACACCATACCCGCGCTATCTCATATCAGAATAGCCCTAAGATTATACACTATATATATCTCACAATTAATTATGTGATATATTAGACACCTATCTTCTCGAGCCTACTGCCTATATAAACTTTATAATATATATATTATAATTATATCTTTACTAAAAAGTTTCAATTCCTTATAATCACTATCGAGACCTAATATATACAATATATATCTAAACTTATTTTCTTTCATGTCACATCCCATAGCGTCAGATTATTCACTAAGATACACAATAGGGGCCTACATTCACACTTAACAAATACATATAAAAATAACTTTATAATTCCCAGTCTATAACCGACCAATATATCATATCCAATATATATATATAATCACTTTCCAACCCCATGACCTAACCCATCTCACTAGTATAACTTATTACAATTTATTCTACTACATTTACACTTTATTTATCTTCACACAACACTATATTGCTCATTTTAATCATTCTACTTCATTAATATCCTTAATATAGTCAACAACTACCCCTTAATAGAATTTGAGTCCATTCACTTTAGATCTATCATACTCAGTATCTATTTAATTTTACCAAGTAACCATTATAGCTCACTAAATATACATTAACTCATATACACAGAGGAGTGTATTAACATACATAATATGCTTCCATTTAGATATACCCATTAACTCAACTTACATAATCACTTATATGTCCTTTTCAATTACCCACTACATATCAAATTTTAACTGCACCCTACCTACATATACTATTATCCTATAGCCATTACACTATAAACTTCAATACACAACTCTGCAACATTCTACGTTATCCCTATTTATTTACATTACCAAAAATAATATAATATATATATATATACATATATTATATTTTATATATATCCCTAAGTATTTAACCTCTAGACACGTATTAGATATCCAGTACTGTACTTCACACACATCTAAACAATATATAACATTATTACTAATACCGAATAGACAGCCGTCTCTCTATAACTCAAATACGTAGTATAATTATACCATAACCTTTAAATACACTATACTATTTAGTATTAGTATTAGTATTTATATTAACATTTATTCACAAAACTACCTCTCTATTTACACACCTACTAGGTACAAATTCGTCTTACTATAAATTACCTTTATCCAATAAACTCTCTTATTCTCAAAGAGAATACGTCTACATAACAAATAACCAAAATCAATCCACCCCCATGCAACTTAATTAAAACAAAGGCAGATACTCATCCACTCTCTTTGACTCATTTCATCCCTTTTATATATACATCATTCTAACGAACTAATACCCCCTATGCCTATAAAAATTCTTATTTTCCTTCTTTTTGGATCATTTTATCTATTTCATATAAATTACATGACATGCTTATATTAAATATAAATATACAATAAATGATTAGAATATAACCAAGGAGACATAACTTATCTATAATATATATAGTATCCGTGTACCTCACAATTACACGGTTAATTAATAAATAATATTATATAAATACCATAATACTACTATTCCGATCTCCTAATGTATATTTACTTTTTAATCACATACGCTTCAAAATATCGTCAAATACATACTTGTTGAATTCTCACATTCACGAGTACCATAAACCACTCAGAACTAACTACAATATATATCTATACCACTATAAACACATTTACACTCAATATAATTAGATATAGTAAGTACATTCCCTATATTTAAACGAATAGGAAATAGTATATGTATCAATCATCGACCTTATTTAGTGACAATAACAATATATATATATATAATTACCATAAAAATCGTAAATACACATTTATTTATTCTTATTACTTCTCTATCTTCATATTTTATCATAGTTACATATTGTTTCAAAATGTATAAAGATATTGATCAGGCACATTACCTCTAACCACTTCTAAGCTCACCTTATGTATTTATTCCACTACACTTATATATCAGTATCCTTACTACCACTCGACGCACTCTTTCGCACCAAATACCAGCATATATCTTCCCTTCACACTCAGTTAACTAATTCCCCTACTATAATTCTTATAACTTCTACTTTATACTTATATTATATATATATATATAATAATAATAACAATAGTATATATATTTATTTAATATATATAATAATATATATAATATATATATATATAATATATATATAATATTACTATATATATATATATATTATATATATATAGATATATAGATATATATATATATATTATATATATATAAATTATATATATTAACTATATATATATATATAATATTATTATATATATATATATATATTGAATATATATATATATATATATATATATATAACTACATGATAATAATTATATCATTATTAATACAGATTTTCTCAGATTTACATATGGGCAAATTTAAAGCTGTATATAAATCTTCTATTTTATAAAAGGAAAGTAACTCCACCAACACGGGTCATTAATCCACGTTGCCAATTCAAAAGCAGTGGTTTACATAGCATTATTATTATTCATTTATTATTA